>CAJGYO010000913.1:0-109522 GCA_904845875.1 Miscanthus lutarioriparius | reverse complement strand
CGACCATTGCCGGAACTTCCGACCGTCGGAACTCCCGACATACGTCGGAACTCCCGACGAACCAACCCGAGAACAACACTTTTACAGTTACTGGCCAAATACCGGACATGTCCGGTATGAATACCGGACACGTCCGGTATTGCCAGACCAGCAAAAATAAAGTTGGCTCTTTTGTCGCTCAAATACTCAAAACTCACATGGGTTGGCTTGAGCACTTATGAAACATTATCTATCAACATGATGCATCCCTCTTAATAGTATGGCATTCCTATTTACTCAAATTTAAAAGTATGACGAATTTAAACCTTTTGAGTTGCTCTTTTTGAACCGAAGCCGTGTATTCCAATCTTCATCAAGTGAGGGTGCCAACATGTTGATATTGATCTTTTTCACTTGAGCATAGCCATCTTGAGCACGTGACTTGATTCCATTCATCAAATTTGAATAATCCCAAATGTATCAAGTCACTTCTATCAAACACTCCAATAGTGATTTGATCCTTCACATCAATATGACCATCGTAGCTTGATTAGTACCTCAACTAAATGCAAGTACTTTCTTCTTCACCCTAGCTAGGTTCTTCGGCCGCCAAGCCATCGCTTGCCCTTCACCCTTGCTTAGTACCTCGAAGCCTTTCCTTGCTATCTTCACCATCTCAAGCCATCAAGTCACATCTTGTGTTGAATCATCCATTCATTTGTATTGTTGTCTTTTTCATTTCAATTTAGCAAGCTTCAAATATGAGACCATTCCATATGCAATCCCTTATGTCTCATTAATTAATTCTCACAAGCTTGCTTTTACATAGTACATGGAAATCCCACAATAAACAAGCCTTTGCATGAATTCCATTTGCATTGTTGTCTTGTGCTTGAACTAGATTGTTTATACAACAACACATCATTTTGGCTTTCATTAAGTACCTGTGAGATAACCTATCACCTGTCCACACTTAGCAAACGGGTTAGACCTTTAATCACGTTGTCATTCAATCATCCAAAACCCACCAAAGGGCTAGATGCACTTTCAATCTCCCCCTTTTTGGTGATTGATGACAACTTGATTAAAGCTTACAAAAGAATATAAACATTTAAGCTTTTGGGTTCAATGATTTATAAGAGGCTCCCCCTTAATATGTGCTTGTGTTTGGAATTCACAAAATGACCTCAACTTGTCAATTGCACATACTAAAATATATAGGAGACTCCCCTAAATCATTGCATCCGTAAGAGTGCATGTGTGTGTGTGACAAAATAGAATTGTGATGCATATGACAGGATATATCACACAAGAATAAATATAAAGACATCACATCAAATATTTTCATTCTATCATGCATAGACCTTATGAAAAATAAATACAACACATGTATGTCACACATAGCACTCATTACACATTTTCTCAAGTCCACAAGCCACAGATAATAAAGATCATATCTCAATAGATCCATAGATAAAGCATAAGTGAGTCTCATCTCTCACATGATACAATGCAATCTCAAACTCAAGATACATCAATGAAGCTCATGAACAAAAACTACAGCCTGCAGTACATATCTTCAGGTACAAAGATAAGCAAAAGAAACAAAAAAAACCGAAGCTTTAATCAGTCTCTCTCCCCCTTTGTCATCTATCACCACAAAGGTCCAACAATGACAAACTAAGGACAAAAGGGGCTGCACGCTGTATCTGATCTCTGGCATCACTCAACATCATCATCATCATCTCTCCCAGCATCTTCGTCATCTGAGCGTGTAACACTAGCTGGATGAGAACCTCCTGCGCCGGACGGGTCATAGCCACTAGACCCGTAGAAGCCGCCACCACCTGTGAGGTCACTCCACCAATCTGTAGCATACTCATCTGCAGTACTAGGACATGGCTGAGAGTGAGTAGGCACACGAGCCTAAAGTGGAAGAGTGTCAGGGTGCTGTGGTGCCTGCTGCTGCTGCTGTCGCTGAATGAACTCAACATACTCTCTATCATATCTAGCCTGCTACTGCTCCTAAGTCTCAGGCTCACTAGCTGCCTCATCTGATAGAGATCTAGGAGGATCAAGCTCAAGATTAGAAGCAATTTGCTTCAAAGTCTGAGTGTCCTTCCTCCTAGCCTCCTTCTCCTTCTGCTGCCTGGTCTGGATGTCTCTGCACATCCCAAATATGGAGCTGAAAAGCCTACGGATAGGCGAGGGAGGACTGCCACGGCATGAAGTAGAACATGAAGGAGCACGTGGTGAAGGTGAAGCTCCTGCTGGTGCACCACTCCCAGGTGCATCTGCCTCTGGTGCTGCTGCTGCTCCTCCTGGTCCTGCTGGAGGTAATCCTGTCTCAGGCAGATCTGCAACAATCTTCAGGGCCTTGTGAGTCTTGTCAAACTCGAATGTGTGCCCTGTCACTTGCTCAATCATATACATGATATAGGGAGCAAATCCATAGCCCTTGAGGGGCCTCTCTCCCACACTCCTGATCTCTGACCATATGAAGTCAAACATGCTGAAGGGACGAGCATCAGGTGCCATCCTGTGGAGTAGGTTCCAGGAGTAATTAGCAATGTTGCCCTTGTCTCCACCCTTGTAGTCAATAGTCTTCCTGAACATGCTGTCCAGGTATCTGTAAGTAGGTTGAAGACCTAGAACCTTCCCCACTGCTCCTCTCTCACCACCAGGAGGATACATATATGCGAGCTGCTCAGGAGGTAACACCTGCTCGGTGTGGATCCTGTCCCTTTGGAGATCATCCTCTGAGAAGCCAAGGTGGATGGCAAATACATCATAGTCAACACTGTACCACTGGCCCTCAAGCATCCAGTGCATCCGCCTCTCATCCTCCTCAATGAACAGAGTAGCATAGAACTGAGCTACTACCTCTGTGTTCCAGTCATGCTGGAACTCCATGATCTCATAAACTCCTGTGCTCTGGCAGATGGCAATGGCATGATCAACTGAGGCCTTCTACAACTCTTTGGCATACTGCCAGTCAATCCACTGAGACCTGACAATCACAGGGTTCCTGGTGAGAATCACACTGGAGTAGAAGTCCAGGTGAAAGGCTGTCTGGAAGCGGTGATCGTACTGAACCTTAGGTAAGCCCCTCGGATCAACCCTTCGCTCATCTCTAGCTCTCCTGGTCATACCCTTTCCCCTGAAGTCAACTCTAGGAACATAAGAGGGCACATTGGGCAAACGTGTCTCAAGGAGACCATAATGCATCCCCTGACCAGGCTGGTGCTGAACTGGAGGAACTGGCTCCTCCTCCTCAATCTCCTGCTCCTCATCTGAGCTATCACCATTTGAACCTCTGTCAGTGCTCTTTCTCTTTCTTTCTTCTCTGGACTCCACTCTGAATTCATCAGTGTCAGTGTCAGAGGAAGAGCTCCCTGATCCCTCTGCATACTGAGGTGCTGCACTAGAGGTAGCTCTGGTAGGCCTCCTGCTGCTCGGTTGGAATCCAGGATGCATCTCCTGTCTTGCCTTCTTGTGCTTCTCTAGTGCTGGATCATGCCTGTGCTTGGATCTGGGCTCCTGTCGTCCACTCATGGCTGCTGTCCTGTATCCAAAGATTTTCAACAAATTTTAGATACGTGCCCAAAATTTAATCTCGAATTGCAATTTAGACGTAGAATCTTTGATCCATGGTTTTACAACTATCTTGACATACAACTGTCAATAAGTTTGCAAAACGAAGATACAAAAGAATCTAAGCCTAACAAACAATTCTATGCTCGGATTGAATCAAAAGGAAGCAGAGGAGCTGCTCTGCTGAGCCATACCGGACACGTCCGGTAGCATACCGGACACGTCCGATATGGGCGCCCAGCAACCCTAACCAGGGTTCCTCGATTCAAAACATCACAGATCAATTCCAAACTTTGGGCATTGCTTCTATATCACCAATGCAGCATATTGACTGGAGGAATTTCAAAATCATGCATTGACCATGTAGATCGGACAAGGTCCGCGATTAGGGTACCTTTGGAGAAGAGATGAGAAGGCGATATGAAATCAGATCCTCGGGCCTTCAATCTTGATGCAAGCCTTCTCCAATGCGATCTCCCTCTCTCTCTTTTGTTGGTGAAATCCTCGGTTGCCCTAGGTGAGGAAGAAGACGACGACTGGGTGGCTTGGAAGAAGATGAGACTGGTCTAGGCCGAAGGGGTACTTCTGTTTTTATAGTCCCGCTCATACCGGACACGTCCGGTAGCATACCGGACACGTCCGGTATACGCGGGCTGGCCCAAGCTATTCCAAAATGTGTTTTCTCTCTTCCAATCCCCTTTTCTATTATTTCTCAGTCCAAAAAGATATAAAATCTTGATCCAAACCGAATATGATCACTTCTCTTATCCAATGCCATCAATTGATTTTCTCTTTTCCAAATATATGGCATAATCAATAATTTGCTTGCTTGAGAGAGATAAAGTGAGACAACGTAGATTGTGGACTTAAGAGAGCCATGTCATGTGTGATTAGCCGATCAAACAATCAAGGAGAGCTATAATCATCACATAACAAGGCTAGGTCACAAAGACCAAGATTCAAATAGTTTTTCAAATTCACACTTCCTACTCATGCTAGTTAGGGGTTTTTGAAAAACATCTCTCCTATGTCACACAAATGCACATTCTAACATATAAAGGGCCTTAGATGCACTTGCAATGTATATATGTAAACACATACCTTTGCCTTGAGCCCACAAGAATACCACTAAGAAGATTCATGGCATGATAATCTTTATGTTGACCTTGATTGCCAAATAATCATGCTAGATTCTAAATCACTTTTCATCCAAAGGACTACAAAGAATGCTAGATAGATTTGTTAGTCCACATTGGTACAAAATAGAAACTTAGCTCCCCCTAAATAAGTGCTTTAAGTAATTTGAATAACTTTCAACAAGCACTTTTATTCTATTAAGAAATCGGGAGCCAATTTTCTATTTTGACCATAAATCAAATAAGTTTGCCATATTTAAAATTGAGTTCGGGAGATGCTCACAATCCACTTAGATTTTAATAAATCACAAGCTTCTGAGTAAATTAGTGATATATGAACATATATGAATCAAAGACTCAGTTGCAATTCAATTAGTGTTCTGGTTCCTGTAATACCGGACACGTCCGGTTGTATACCGGACACGTCCGAATACATGTAATGTAAACAACGACTTTCTATCCCTGGCCATACCGGACACGTCCGATAGTAATACCGGACACGTCCGATAGGTGTAGGACAGAACCAATTAATTCACTGCTTGTGATTCTTCATTTATCTCTATTATTTATTTGACACTTGCATCTCAACAAATAAATTGCTCTATTAGAGAATTATTAAAAATATCATATGGCAAACATGATAACTATCAAGTAAAGATAATTAGCCACTTTCAATATTTCACAAACATGCCTATTTGTTAGTCATTGAGCATAAAGTAAACAAAGTGGCTATCCTATAAGGTTTAGGTTTAGGTACTTGTTATCAATGGTGAGGATGAAATACATGATATATTCATTAACTTATCTTCGGGTCAACCATATAAGGAATTATGATAAGAATTGGTTGATAGATTGAGTGAATATTGTCAAATTGCTTGCTCAACCACCCCGATGCCTTCATCTCATCACCAAGTACCTACATCATTAACCTAAGCACACTTTGGTACCCAACTCTTGTTGGGTCCTTTTGAGTTAGTCAACAAGTGCTTAGGCACCCAAATGGCTTTAGCACTAGTTTGTGGTGAACACATCACCTTGCTAGTGTTAACTCCATTTGTGGTCTTCCTAAGCTTATCATTATAAACATTTGTGTTTGGCTTAGGAGCGTTACCATTTGGGCATTCATAGCTTAGATACCCCTTTCTTCTACAAGCATAGCATATGCGGCCTTTGTTTGCTCTATGCTTGCTTTGCTTGTATGGACACCTATCAACCTTATGGCCCTTCTCATTGCATCCAAAGCATCTTCTTGTTGCAACTTGGGCTTCCTTTCTTGTCTCTTTGTACATTGGACATTTCTTGGTAGGATGCCCCAATTTCTTGCTCATGAGACAAACACTTTGTCCATCATTCTTCATTTGGTTGGCCAACTTGTTTGAGGCCTTTTGTTCGGCCACTTCACATTTGTCAGCCCAACTCTTATGTGGACACATAGCCCACTCATGTCCATATAATCCACAACCATAGCATAACCTTTTTCCATGTTTCTTGCTCTTGGTTGTGTTGGCCTTGCTTGAAATGTGATTCCTTTGTTGAGTTTTGGAGGAAGCAAGGTTTGAACCCTTCTCAAGCTTCTTCACCATGTAATCACGGTTATCTTGAGAAGGTTGTGCTTTCTCCTCACCCTTCAACCGAATCACATCTTTCTTTAATCTTTTCACTTCTTCTTTGAGCTCTATGTTTTCTATGAGATTTAGCTCAATCAAAGATTGGCTTGCTTGAGGAGCACACTCATTAGTACAAGAAACATTTAATTGAGATGGTGTACTAGTGAGTGAATGTGTGAGAGGTTGAGAGGATTTTACCGATGTGATCACAACCTCATGTGCTACCTCAAGCATAATGCTTAATTCTACTAATTCTTCATGAGAGCACTTTAGATGAACATAATTAGCTTGTAGCACATTGTACTTGCTTGATAGTTCATCTAGCCTTGCCTTGAGCTCAAAGTTTTCCTTCTCTAGTTGTGAAACACTAGAAGAGGAGTTAGTAACTAAAGCATGCTCAATTGACAATTTTTCATACCTTTCACTTAGAGCCTTTAGTTCTTCCATCTTAGAGATGAGAAACAATTCTTGCTTTTGAAGTGATTGCTCTTGCTTCTCAATCTCTTCTTCAAGCTCGTCATTCTTTTCAACTATCTTCATGATGATGAACTTGTCTTTGCGGTTGAGATGATCAAGGTTGTAGTTATCTTCAACTTCAACGTCACTCTCATCTTGATCATCTACCTGTGCTTTCTCCTTCTCTTGATCTTTCTTGTTACTCTTCTTCTTACTTTTCTTGGCCATGAGACACAAGTGATGAGTATCATGAGATACTGAGATTGACTCATCACTTGGTCGCCACCGAGCTTGAGCATCGCTGCAAAACAAATGCTTGTCTTTGTTCTGTCGCCTTCGCCATACCATACACACATCGTCCCAGTGAGGCATACCGGACACGTCCCAGATATGTGCAAAAGAACAACAGAAGTCATGTGCTGCTTGCACTTCTTGCTCCGGCTAGGCGCTCTTGAGGTCTTGTGAGGCTTCTTTGCTGCATGAAGACACAATGGACATACTTTCCATTGACTCGACCTCAAGTGCATCATCGCATTTGGATTCTCCATATAACTCAACGAGTTTGGTCCAAATGAGATGAGCACTCTCCGGAGGTGGTTGTCCATTGAATATTGCCTCATCTTGAACCTCTGCACTCAATGTACTCAAAATGATATTAATAGCTTGAGCATTGAGTTGCACGCATATCTCTTCCTCTTTTGATAAATTCTTATAGTTGCTCCAATCAACTATAGGAAGAGGTATGCTTGCAAACACAATATGCTCAACAATAGGACTAATATGTCTAAAAGCATTGAGTACATGAATTGACCAAGGTAGAAAGTTTGAACCATCATTTTTGAGAAGCACTGGCTCCAACTCGATAGACGTCGACATCCTTTTCTCACGGCGGTAAAGCTTTAGGTGAGAACCTCGCTCTGATACCAATTGAAAAAGGACCTAGGATGTCGCCTAGAGGGGGGTGAATAGGCGTTCTGAAAATTAACACCTTTAAATGCGGAAACAATTAGAAAGGGGAGTTTCCAAAATGGAAACTCCAAATTAAGAGTACTACCACCCCTCACAAGTTAGCCACAGAGTAAACAAGGTATAAAGAATATATCTAGAAGTTACAACCCCGCAACACCAAGTTAGAACAGAGAATAAATATTTTTAGTGCAGTGCAGAAATACCCGGACGTGTCCCAGTGAATACCGGATGAATGTCCGAGATACACGATTTCAGAGATCGGCCCCAAACTTGCTCCTTTCGATTTCTATCTTCAAACCAAACTGCAGGCACTTAATGGAGATGACAATATACACAGAGAACCTGCAGAATAGCTAGAGCAACACAAATATCAAATGAAATGCGAATTGAGACACGATATTTGTTTTACCGAAGTTCGGACTCATCCAAGTCCTACTCTCCGTTGAGGGGGCTGCGGGCGACCCAGCGAAGGTCAGCCCTAGAGGGTACAACAAAGGTCACTCTAGCCGAAGTCTTTTCCAACTCCTTTTCCTCCTTCCACTAAATGATTTCGAGGCGGCGGAATCGACTGTTACAAACTTTCCAAGCAACCACAATCTCTCTCGTTGCTCTCTCCATGACGCCTAGCCATCTAGGACCGAAGAGTCCAAGAGTAACAAATGCAAATCACGAGATTGACAATATGCACAAGTGCTCAAGTGGTGGCTTGCTCTCTTTTTCAAACTCTCTTAACCCACAAATTGATTTTGCAATTTGGATCACACACTCACTAAGAGAGGGTGTAGGAGACTTGCAAGGCTCAAAACGTGTGTGTATATCAAAGTGAATCATCAGAGCCTCCAAAGGTGGAGGCTTGGGGGTATTATAGCCCCCTTGAAAAACTAGCCGCTTTATAGCCAAGCGTTGCAATATACGGACACGTCCGGTATGCATACCGACACGTCCCAATGACTTACATCGCCCCAACAACTCTGTTACAATTGAAGTTGTGAGGCATCGAACTCCCGATGAATGCCGAACTCCCGACCCACCGAACTCCCAACTCACGCCGAACTCCCGATCCTCAAAGAAATTTGAAAACCATGTAACCGAAGTTAAAGAATATGAGGTGCCAGAACTCCTGACACATGCCGGAACTTCCGACCGTTGGAACTCCCGACTTATGTCAGAACTCCCGACCCTGAAGGCTTTGGAAAACCAGCCGTTGGCCTCTGGTCGTCCATACCGGACACGTCCGGTATGACCAGGATAGTGAACTCTCCAAATTATTTAAATTGCGAGACGTCGGAACTCCCGACCATTGTCGGAACTTCCGACCGTCGGAACTCTCGACATACGTCGGAACTCCCGACGAACCAACTCGAGAACAACACTTTTACAGTTACTGGCCAAATACCGAACACGTCCGGTATGAATACCGGACACGTCCGGTATTGCCAGACCAGCAAAAATAAAGTTGGCTCTTTTGTCGCTCAAATACTCAAAACTCACATGGGTTGGCTTGAGCACTTATGAAACATTATCTATCAACATGATGCATCCCTCTTAATAGTACGGCATTCCTATTTACTCAAATTTAAAAGTATGACGAATTTAAACATTTTGAGTTGCTCTTTTTGAACCAAAGCCGTGTATTCCAATCTTCATCAAGTGAGGGTGCCAACATGTTGATATTGATCTTTTTCACTTGAGCATAGCCATCTTGAGCATGGGACTTGATTCCATTCATCAAATTTGAATAATCCCAAATGTATCAAGTCACTTCTATCAAACACTCCAATAGTGATTTGATCCTTCACATCAATATGACCATCGTAGCTTGATTAGTACCTCAACTAAATGCAAGTACTTTCTTCTTCACCCTAGCTAGGTTCTTCGGCCGCCAAGCCATCGCTTGCCCTTCACCCTTGCTTAGTACCTCGAAGCCTTTCCTTGCTATCTTCACCATCTCAAGCCATCAAGTCACATCTTGTGTTGAATCATCCATTCATTTGTATTGTTGTCTTTTTCATTTCAATTTAGCAAGCTTCAAATATGAGACCATTCCATATGCAATCCCTTATGTCTCATTAATTAATTCTCACAAGCTTGCTTTTACATAGTACATGGAAATCCCACAATAAACAAGCCTTTGCATGAATTCCATTTGCATTGTTGTCTTGTGCTTGAACTAGATTGTTTATACAACAACACATCATTTTGGCTTTCATTAAGTACCCGTGAGATAACCTATCACCTGTCCACACTTAGCAAACGGGTTAGACCTTTAATCACGTTGTCATTCAATCATCCAAAACCCACCAAAGGGCTAGATGCACTTTCAAGCATCCATGTTCTCACAGGTACTGTTGGTCAACCCATGGTAGAACGTCTGCATGAGTAGCCAATTCTTCATCCCATGATGAGGACATTCCACAATATAATCTTGAAAGCGTTCCCATGCCTCAGGGATAGATTCATCATGTTGTTGCTGAAAGCTTGAAATTCTCCTACGCAGAGCATTGATCTTGCCTGCGGGAAAGAACTTTGCTAGAAAGGCAGTGGAGTAGTTATCCCTTGTAGTGTTTCTATCTTTATTGGCGTAGAACCATTGCTTTGCCTTTCCCAAGAGTGAGAATGGGAAAAGACGAAGTAGTATTGCATCCTAGGTTACTCCTTTGATAGTGAAGGTGCTGCAGATCTCTAGGAAGTGTTGGAGATGTGCACTTGCATCTTCATGTGCCTTTCCACAAAACTGGTTTGCTTGCACCATATTGATGAGAGTCGGCTTGAGCTCGAATCCATTATCTCCGACATTGACTGTCCGTCCAGTACGGATGTTGGCCATAGTTGGAGCAGAGAATTCACGGAGAGTCCTATTAGCCATGGCTTCAAATTCTGGTGTTAAGCTTCACCTTATATGGTTATCTTTCGATTTCAAAGCTGAGACTTTCTTGAGTTTAGCTCTAGTTCTCCTGATTAATGCTTCGGGATCTTCAACGTAGTTTGTCGAAAGGTCAAAATCAGTCATACATTACCTTGCATAAGGTACACAAGTAGACAAAACAAGGGTAAGCCTGCTCGAGTAGAGTTAAATGGTTTTCTCGATCACATCAATAAGTATAAGTTTATCAATACTTCCTTTGCCTAGTTACCTTCCCTGACAATGGCACCAAAAAATGCTTGTTGGTGTTTATTAACGTGTCACTTGTTTTAAGTACTTAGCCACTTTTATAAACCTGTACCTCCTAGCTTTACTAGATTGTCATCCCTAGTGATGATGCCAGAAATATGTGTTGGTACTACATAGTATTACAAGAATAACACTAAGCAGTTCTTATTAATGCAAGTGACTAGAGAGAATATATATAAATCTATGAATATAAAGTATCCGCAAGCGCACAGATAATATACCATTGTATCATTTTACCCGAGAGTATTCCAGGTATCGTTATTTATATTTTTACCACTGGGAAGGTCTAACATGGATATGTATTGATAACTTATACTATTGAAGGAGAAATAAACCATAGCTAATATTCTACTCACAACAGGGGTAAGTCATAAGATAAGAGATGTATAAATGATAAGTAATGAGAATAATAAATCACTCAGTGTACTTCTTTCTATAGCATTAGCATAGTCAGGTAGAATATTAGAGGAATAATTCCTAAGTCATTCTTAATTACAAGTCAAAGCATACATTTGGTTAGTGCAATTACACCTAGTAATCATGGCTAAGATCATCATCATATCGGCACCTAAGGTATATTACCAAGGAAGATTGAGGGCAGAGCTCGTTCTACCTTCGTAATCGAACCCTACTTGCACCTATATTCGAGGAGTGGACTACAAAGTACTCAACGGGAGTGTCACATCCGTGATCTACCACATGACCTAGAATATTGGGTATATCCACAGGTAAACAGCGTATAAGCACCATGCTTACACAATGTCGACCACCCACCCCGTGTACATCAGAGTGAGCGTTATACGAACTTATGCATAAACACAATGATAAACTAGCTATACTAAATATATAATCAAAGTAGACGTTGAACATCATAATGAAGAACATTAATAAGATGAACAATGAGATTGTCATAACAATTGTAACTAGCATATAAAAACAATGGAGAAACAAGAGAGAGAGGGGCACAAAGTTTATACTGAACCACGCTCTTGACAAGATCGGGAATCCAAGTGAAGTCCTGCTTGCCTCCCTCTAGATCTATCCTAACTAGCTATGCTATGGAGGAGGAGCTCTGAGGAGATTAGGGTTTCTGTCTTCTCAAATGACTTGATGACTAGGGTTATTCCTGGGGGAGAGGTAGGGGCTGGATTATATTGCCCTAAGGGTCCAACGTGAGCCCTTGGATCAAACCGACTTAAGCAATGGCCTAGATGCATCCTCAAAGGTGGTGGGAGACTGACATATGAAGCTGGCTGATAGGTGGGCCTAGAGGGGACGAGTGGCCCCACCTGTCAGGGGGTGGCCCTCCTCTTTAGTGACATGGCTTCTGTACCCTTCTATAGTCTTTCCATGTAGGTACTACCGTGGAACTCTGTATTTTTCTTTGACAATTAGGTCCTCCTTGGCGGTTTTCTGATTAAATCCTGCTGGAAACACAGATTCACCAAAACTCATGGAATTTATTAGTTTAAACCCCTAAACCTTCATTGGTGATTATATTTATGCCCTTATACATATTTAATTGATGGTTTAAATTGGTTGTTAACTGCCGTCAACACACACCGTATACTCTCTTATGTCATTTTATTAATATAACTCTATTTATTTACTTTGTTGGGCAGTGCTTAGAAAACATTCGCCCAAAAACACCATTATGGTAATTGGAAAGTGCCTTTGGATATAGTCCAATACCCAGTAAGTTCTAGCTATACCGCATCTTTATTTAGTTCAATTCATTATTACCATGCTTCATTGGTTGATGATTAATCTTTTTTCTCGTAAAGTGGTGTCTGCAGCAGGGATCGGGGAACAACTTATGTGGATACTACATCTGCGAGTTCCTCATGGAGTACTCAAGGAGAACAAGTGAACAGATCCTCAAACTACGTAAAAAATATACACAATTTATTTATTACCATTGTGTTGATATATATAATCATATATATATTCATACTTTTCCTTTCATTCGAATTGAAGGTTGAATGGAGGAAGCAAAAGGTTCTACGATGTGACCAGATCAAAGCAATTCAAGAGGCATTGTTATGATTTCTTATGGATGAGGTCATAGATCCTGAAGGCGCGTACTACTATGACCCTAAAGAATTATTACCTAGTAGCCATACGACTAAAGATTCGGGTTGAATGAAATCCCAAGGACATGAGTACAAGGTTTTTTGACTTTATTTTGTACAGATTCATGCATGTACAACCTCTTGAAATATTTGTATATATATATTTTCATACATTTTAGTGTGTTATTTATGTATAATGCTCGAGCGGAATCTTATACGTACGTATATATGGACGTATATTAGCAGCGTTGAATTCGTATACGAAAAGCTAATCGAAACAAAAAAGAATTGAATTGAAAAGAAACTATAAAATGAAAAGGAAAGAAATGGAAGAAAAGGAACCTTTAGTACCGGTTGGAAACACCAACCGGAACTAAATGTGCCAACCCCGGTGCAACGTCTGGGAGCCCATTTAATCCCGGTTGGTAATAGCAACCGGGACTAAAGGTCCACTTTCAGTCCCAGTTCTGAGAACCGGGACTAAAGGGGGGCCTTTAGTCCTGGATTCGCAATCCCGGTTGGGAAACTAGAACTAAAAGGGGTTTCCCAACTGGGACTGATGCTCAGTCCTGCACTAGTGTTCGACCCTTACTGCTTATGAAGGACAGAAGGTGGGACAAGCATTAGATGCACCTGGCCGGACGGGACACGCACGCGTGCACACACTCCTCCAGGTACAAAGAAGGACAACCACCCCTCAGTCCACCAGGTCCTGGGGTAGAGCATCATCCCTCGGGCCACACCCTTCTAATAGACAAGACAACACAGGGCCTTGGCTGTGTCACCACACATGGCTCGGCACCATCCAAATCCTACCTAACTCGATAGATAGGCATACGATCATACCCACTACGTGTATGGGACTTACGACCGGGAGCCAGCTCCCACCTAACCAGGTAGATCTAATGCCCCGACCCAACCATGGGAGGCCACGACAACATGGCTGCGACCAAGGGAGCATGCAGCCCGCAAGGGACTGCCGCTCACACCATACAATGACACCATGATGCCTCCTCAGAATAATAGGCGCCAGGATAGAGACCACGATGCCATTCACGCTATACAGGGTGGCAGGTGAACCACCACCATTCGCAAAGTGCTGCCACGACTGGCACAGTGACGCCACGACGTGCCATGCCTTGACGTGAGGAGCAAGAACCTGGCGACCATACTCAGACATATCAATAGAAGCTAGGACAAGACAGGAAGGGAACGCTGACCGAGCTGACCAGTTTCTCCCTCCCCTCGGGCTCTCGACCACTCAGGACGGGAGAACCCTTCACTCCTTACTTGTTTCCCAGCCCCCGAGACTATATAAGGGGAGCCGGGCCTTCCTTCAGAATGATCGAATTCCCCTACCTCGAACCTTCTATATGTAGAACCCTAGCTTGCATACCCCCCATTGTAAGCCTTTTGGAGCACTTGAACCGAGGAACACAAACTTGCATATCTCCACACTGGATGTAGGGCTTCCTCCCAAACTAGTATAATTCCTTGTGTCTCGAGTGCCAGTGCCACGATCGATTCCCTTGAGCAGCGTGGCACTAAATTTACTGGTCGGTCCACAAAACACCGACACCTTGTGAAAAGGCAAATGACCGATGACCTTGAGGGTGCTGCTAATGGAGCTAACATTGCATAGTGGTTTCACCCAAAAGAGATGTCACATTCACGTAGAAAGCATGTGAGGCAGGTAATCTTACAACACACGAGCTCCCTGTGAAGAGCTATTTGTGGGGTGAGTTATTGCTTACCTTTTGCTGGCCTTGACTACACATGGTCCCAAGAGTAGACATCACAATACAGTCCCACTATCACCTAACGCATGCTCTAGCGGTATCCTTTGGTTTTGTCAGACGAGACAGTTGTTACTTCTACGGGTCACTTTGCGCCCCTATCAAACCATCATTTGTTTTGACGTGGATATTTAACTTCAATGTGGAGACTGGAACAACACATCACGTGTTGTTGCATTGTGTAAACCCTGATGAACCATTGGAATATGCACCAGGCGATCTCTCTCACGAGTACGGTTAGTCCCTATTCTCCTTTTGGTATGTGCAAGTGGTGACCTATGTATAAGCAATGTACGTTGGGCTATGCTACGGTACCCAAATTACCTTGTAGGAGGTAAGATCTCGAATGAAACTTAGCCTTGATTTTTGAAATGGTAACAACATTATTTAAAAAATTAATAATTAATTAAAATATTTAGAAAAAGGAAAGATAAAAGGCAGGAAATCTCGGCCCATCATTCAGCGTTGGCCTCATACCTTATCCCCGTGTTGATTAGTAAGGAAACAAGAAAATCTATATACATGCTGCTAACAATCGTTAACACATTGCATTCTACCAACGAATTAAAATCTTCAAGCATACTCTTTAAGAGTTTAAGTACAATGCAAAGTACTGATAATGTGATACTATACGTGAAATGGTTAGGATTTTTTTATTGAACATAAGAAATTAGCCCTATTTGAACCACAAAGTTTTGCTTCTTTCATGGAACTATGGTACATTTTTTATCACATATTTCATTAAGACGCCTCATGCAAACATTTATCTTGGTTCACATTAAAAAATACACAAAAAATTCACAAGCATGTTTCCCTTTGTCATTTGTACAAGAAAGAGTAACGTTACAATCTTAGTCATGTATACATGTTAGCTTGTTAGTAGTTAACGTACACATCTCTATATGACATAAAAATAGTTACAACAAATGGTCACGTTGGATCAAGAAAGTCTCACACTAAAAAAACTTATGAATGTATGTTACACAAATCTACATATATGTTGGATTAAAAAAATCATTACAACTTATGTGAGACCCACACTTTTAAATATATTACATTCAAAAAAAATATGACGCGTTGTGTTCACTTAACCTAGTGGGGTTAAATTAAAAACTTGATATAGATCGGTCTCGGCTCCTAGGGGCTTTATCGAGTCTAAGGCTAAGTGGTGGCGGCTAGGGTTTCCCTCGTTCAAATCATTCGGTCTATACCAACACATCTGGAAGTGGATGATGTCATTGGGTGGCATTTTGACGCGAAAGGTATTTTCTCTGTGAAGTCAGTGTACAAAGGCAGCGAGCTTTTGAAAGTAGAGGACAAAGAATCCTTGGCCGAGCTGGAGTAGGAGGTAGTAACGGGGGGTCATAGTTTTGGAAACAGATATGGAGATTGGAGTGCCCGTGGAAAGTCAAACATTTTTTATGCAGAATGAGCCACAACACTCTAGCTGACACAAGGGGACAAAACCCCTCCACTGGCTTTGGGGGCTCGGGCTCCTGGGCCTGCTCGTTAGCCCCTCAAGTCAGATGCCTTTGCCACCAAGAAAGCCTCTAGAAGGTGCACCTAGTGGAGGCCGGTACAAGATGACAGAGCCAGACACTTAGCGTGTCAGAACAGAGTAGCCGAATGACGCCCACGGTATCTCCGACTCCACGACAACACCAAGGTCCATCTGCGCCACTACGAGGACCTCTTGGACTCTGGCACATGTAGACCATAGACTAGACTCCCCAAACAGCCATGTACCCGACCTACCTCGATATATAAGGGGAGGTTGGATCCTATAGAGGGGAGAGGAGAATAGAAAGCAGATCATTCCAGTCCTCATAGGAACAACTCGAGCTCTGTACCGAGAGCAAAGCCACCCCGAGAGGAGTATCGAGAGCTCCTCCACCCTTTCCATCATCTTCCTTCTCTTCGACAATGGGAAGACCTCACTGCCAACAAGCCCAGGATCAGCACCGAGCGATCCCCTACCAAATCTCTCTCTTACACTCTGTTGTAACCCCCTGATTTGGGTGCCCTTGAATATACAGATCCTCAAACTGCTGGACGTAGAGCCCCGATATCCTGAACGAGGATAAACCTCTGTGTCCCTCGCATGATCTTTGAGTTCTTCCATGTTCCTGAGTCCACCTGAGCCACTAGAGACCTCACACTCAATGACACTCAATGAACAACAATGCTTGCCGCAGTTTCGACCCAGCAACACTGGATTATCAAGGCAGGAGCAGGCGAAGAAGGTTTCTTGCTGGACCATTCCTTCCAGAGCTCCTGGGTTGCGCGACGGGCTTGCTGAAAGGTCCTTGTTTGGTCTTGGTAATTGAGTGACAACCTAGGTGAACTAATATGTGGTTATATGAGATACACAAGAAATTAGTCCACAGGTACATATGTGATGAAGGAGCTTACTGCATATGAGACATGACATGGAGTCATATGACTAAGTTGGAGAAGATGAAGACAAGACTTGGCTTGGCGAACTGGTTGCAAGCATGAAGGGAAAGTTAGAAGCTTTGAAGCAATGGACCGTGTGGCGGTGAAGCTTGAGCAACACTTGGCGCCCATGGCGCCGATGTTTAGTGTGACACACACATTTTTGATGGCACACACTATGCATGGTGGAAACATCATATACTTGATCATTTTCATAATTTGGGTCCCAAGACATGGTCGATCATTGTTGTTGGCTTTTCTCGTGATGCTTTGGATAAGAGCAATCTAACCCAAGCTCAAAAGGATTGCCTATAAATTGATACATGTGCTCTTTATTATCTAACGTGTGCGTTACATGATGATGTTTATAGATGTGTGTGGGATTTGGAGAGTGCCCATGATATGTGGATGGTACTCCAAGCGTTCTACGGTGATTCCTCCACGTGGGATGATAGTAAATTCAAGAAGGAGGATGATCCAAAGGAGAATGCGCATGAGGATGTTGAGCATGACCACAATTCGGTGATTGTGGAAGATTGCTCCACCTCATGGTCAAGTGATGATGATGATAATGGTTCTACCATAAGATCACTTGATTAGGTTGAGGATGATGCCTCAAGTGATGCACATGAAGATTCTACTCCATGCACACTTCATGATGATGATGGCTCATGCTTGGGCTATGAGAGTGATGCTTCTACAAGCCCATCACCTTCACCACATTGCTTTATGTCACAAGGTGACACAAAGGTATCTAATGCCAATGTGGTTGATTATGTTGATTCATATGATGAGCTTGTAGATAAACTTGCTAGCATGACCATGTCTTTAGAAACTGAGAAAGCTAAAACAATGAAATTGAAAAATGAAAACTCATTTCTAAAGAACACATGTGAACAACAAAAGCATCTACTTTATGTTACTACTTGTTCACATGAGGAGCTAAAATTGGCTCATGAGGAACTTAGTGTTGCTCATGATAACTTGGTAGAAGACCATGCTTTTCTCACTGAAGAGCTTACCAATGGAAAAATTAAAACTAGTGAAAGCTCATCACCTGGGTCACATGATCAATCACATATTGTTGCTAACCCTTGTGACGTAGGCAAGAAGCATGTATCCACCTCTTGTGATGACTTATTAGCTATGCCATGTTCTTCACATATAAATGCTTGTTCTACTTCTATGTCTTGTGAGAGTAACATTTTGAAGGAGAAGAATGAGCTCAAAAGAGAAGTGAAAAAATTGAGCAACAAGTTAGAGAGGTGCTACAACTCTCAAGTCACCTTTGAGCATATGTTGAACAACAAAATAAGCTACGGTGACAAGAGTGGCATTGGCTTCAACAAGAGCAAGGGCAAGAAAATGAAGAAGCAAGAACAAAAGAAGCTACCTCATTTCTTGTGCTTCAAATGCCATGAGATGCTTCACCTTGCCAAATCTTGTCCAACCAAAAAGGCAAAGACGAGGCCACAAGATGAAAAGAAGAAGCCCCAAGTTAAAATCAAGATCAACCATGAAGATGGTGGTGACTTGATGATGATGAAAAATAAAACAAGAAGGGGTGGAAGAGAAAGGCATCCAATGCTTGATCAAGATGCCAAGATGATGAGCAAGACTCAAGATGAGAAGAAGGTGTATGCTCACATCAAGTGTTTTAAATGTGAAGATATGGGATACTTTGCCTCGAAGTGTCCTACCAAGCTTGAGAAGAAGGATCAAGCAAAATATGAGAGGCAAGGCAATAGAAGCAACAAATGAGTAAGGAAGAAAAGGCTCAATCAAAGAGAGTTTGCTACTCATGCCGGGAAAGGGGACATATGGCTAATTCATGTCCCTTAGGTAACTCTCATAAGCCCATTTCAATTAATGATGATTCTATGCTTAGGAAGGATGGCAATGGTACCTCTATGGTTGCTATTACAAAATATTTCACCATTCATACTAAGGCTACACCTAAGTATGTTGCACCTAACTTGAGAGGACCCAAACTATTTTGGGTACCATAAAAAAGTGGATGATTGTTTGTAGGTACCATCGGCATTGGAGACTTGGTTCAAGTGATATTCATTTTGTTGATCATATGATTGAGCCAAGTATTGAAAAAGCAATGATCATTATCCCAATGCCATGACAAGTTAGTGAAGTCCAAATGCGCTACAACATACAAGTGTCATATTTCAAGTTGTGGGTGATTTATTGGTTGTAATTGGAGGCTTGCAAATATTTGAGTTGAAGCTTGCAAATAGATGATCATGAACTATAAAGGTATATCCTTAGTTGATCTTATTCATTTAGGTGCATATAAGATGATTGAATTGG
Organism: Miscanthus lutarioriparius; assembly: GCA_904845875.1. Classification (NCBI taxonomy): domain Eukaryota; kingdom Viridiplantae; phylum Streptophyta; class Magnoliopsida; order Poales; family Poaceae; genus Miscanthus; species Miscanthus lutarioriparius. Next base: position 89,983 of record CAJGYO010000913.1, on the reverse strand, counting down.
ATATATATGCATATGTTGCTTGCTATGAGATGATTGAATGGATTAAATGCTTAGAAATCAAATTTGAGTGGGTTTGAATGGATAAATTCATAAGATGATATTTACTAAGTGGATTGAATGGATTTATGCCTTGTGATAGTATTCATGCAAGTTGATTTCAAGTTTGGTTCAATTTGAAGAAGTATAGCTCAAGTATTGAAATCTGTCCTAATCTGAAAATCTGAGCTAGCTGAGATCAAGTCTGAGTTTGAATGATCAAATCTATTTGGATTGGCTTGAAATTTGGTATGCATCCTCTCGACTTATGATATAAGTTGCTCTATGAATTTCATGAGAATTGGATAAGAAATGCTTCGGTTTTAGAGTAGATCTTGTTAGCTATAGTGCTGCAGTTGTTAGCATGTAGCAGTGTGGAAAGATGTAAAATCTGGTAGCAATCTAGAAGTCAAATGAAGCCCAAATTTTTACAGATGCTAGATGACTTAGTGAAGCACATCTCCACAAAAGTTTGTGATATTTGGATATGTACATTGGGAGTTATGGATGTTTCTTTGAAGGGTATAGAATCTGCCAGAAAAGTGACAATTATTGGATTGATTTAGAGTCACTTTGATTGAAAGGTCCTCAAAGTTGGAAACTTGTCTATAAGTGTTTGAGGCATGACAAGCAAAGAGTACAAGGCCATTTGATTGTGGAGTGCACTTGGCACACATTTGGTACTCAAATTGGAAGATCAAGATCAAACTCAAGATGAAGATGGAGTTTAAGTTCTAGTGACAATTGGAGATCTTTTGGTAGAAAGAAAAGGACTTAAACAAGTAGAAAGAAAAGGACTTAAAAATGATTCAAGGTTACTCATCAAATTAAGTCTATCACTTGGATCAATCAAAAAAGTTATTTCAAGTGAGTATCAAGAATGGTTCTTTGGAGAGAGATCACTTCTCCCTAGTGTAGAGACCTGCCGCCTTTTGTAGGTAAACCAAGTGTGGTGCTTGGAAGGCTAAAATGGAAGTTGTGATCTAAGGAATATTTGAGATGCTTAGTTGAAGCAATCAAAAGGATTGATCTAGAGAGCAAGCAACACCCAAAAGAGAGCTAATCATGGTAATTCAAGTGGTATTCTAAATAGTTCTCTCATGCAAGCATTTATCAAAAGATGAAGCAAGCCAACCTCAACAAGAAAAAGTGCACTTTATCATAAGTGGTTCTCATTTCATATGGGTGAAGAATGGATTTTATTATTGAAAATTGGTCTTCACCAAGCTTATAATTAGACTTCACATTGCTCTTTTGGAGCTTTATTGGAATCTAATGACTATGCTCTACTCCAAGATAGCAAATGTATCATTGTAAATGTGCATGATCATTTCATCCCTTACTAGTATGCGGTTAGTGCATATAGAACATGCTTAGTAGGATCATGCATAACAAATGAAAATTTTAAATTTCATAGCCTACCACTATTGCTTGAAGGATTAATTGATCTAGTGGTAGTATATGAGTTTGTTCATGAGCTAGTGAACCCAAGTACTTGATTTATTTTGGATTGCCAACAAGTGACAAGTATAACCTCGATAAGATAACCGTGTAATGTATGTGAAGAAGCTTAGAGAGGGTTCATCAAGCCAGACTTTAAAACTTAGGCAAATCAATCTAGTTCAAGTCAATACTAGAAGCTCATGACAATGATAAGAGTATAAGAAAAGACAACAATGCAAATGGATATCTAGTTTGTTTATTTCAAGTGGTATCTAGACTCAGTTGATCTCTTCAAGTGGCATTTACAAGTGGTGTCTAGATCAACTCACAAGTGATCCTACAAGAGGTACTCATGAAGATAGCAAATGTTCAAGAAATGGTTTTATTGACAAATCCAACAAGTGGTTCCATGCTAGAAAAATTCTTCCAAGTGGTATCACATTTCTACGAGTGGTATCAACCATACAAGACGGTGGTTCCACAAGTGATCCTCAACTTTAAGTGATCATCAAGTGAAGAAAGTTCCCTCACTAATAAGAGCTCAAGTTTATCAAATGGATGACCCATGCTATGACATAGGGAGAGGTGCCCCACCGATCGGTATCAAGGTCAAAGATCCTACATGAGTGATCTCAAGGGCTACAAGTGGTGTCAATCCAACATATGGCGTCGATAAAAAATGCAAGATTCAAATGTCAACCATCTACCCCAATGCAATCCTTTGTATCAATAAGAAGCACACCTCTTATGAAAATTGATGACAAAGGGGGAGAAGTTGGAACAAAGACATGTAAATGCATCATGGGGAGAAGTAGAAGTTGGACATGGACAAAGAGGGAGAAACATTGAAGAATGGAAAAGGATCAAAATTCTTGGACAAGAGAAGCACACAAGTAGGGGGAGCGAGCTCGTGAACTTGATCGGTTGCATTTGATATGTGCATATTCATGTGCTTGCTTGCATTGCATAAGTTTTAAATTTGATATGTGTGCTTGTGTGGTGTATGCTAGTCATAGAAGTTGAATGATGATTTGATTACAAGCATGCATAGGATGGTAGCTAGATATATATGTTTTACAAGTGGTACTAGAACCTTGCTTATAATGTTGATCTCATGAGGTATTTAGTGTTTTTTATTTTCAAGTGGTATCTAGCTAACCATGGTGCTAAGGATGAACTTAAAGGTGCAACTCCGATTGGTATCACGCTTCAAAGGTTTATTCTATACATCTTAGCATCATTTGATAGTAATTATTCCCCCCACAATTTCAATCTATGCATATGTGCGAGCTTCAAACCAAACACACTAGCACATATGTAGAGGGAGCTAATACTACCAATTCAGGTTTGTGGTACTTGTACAAAATCATTTACACATGCTAAAATTACTTGGGCAAGCAACATGAAACCAAAAGTGCTTAATTTCTATATCTTTGTAGAGTTGTCATCAATTACCAAAAAGGGCGAGATTGAAAGGTCCTTGTTTGGTTTTGATAATTGAGTGACAACGTATAGGTGGACTAATATGTGGTTATGTGAGATACACAGAAAGTTAGTCCACAGGTACATTTGTGATGAATGAGCTTATTGCATATGAGACATGACACAGAGTCATGTGACTAAGGTGGAGAAGATCAAGACAAGACTTGGCTTGACGGACCGGTTGTAAGCGTGAAGGGCAAGTTAGAGGCTTTGAAGCGATGGACCTCGTGGCGGTGAAGCTTGAGCAAGACTTATCTCCGATGGATGAAGGCAACGGTGAAGAACAAGTGAGGTTAAGATTGATGAACCAATAAGGTCACATGATGATATTAAGTGGATCATATCATTTATTGATCGTGTTGGTGCATGTGTTGCATCCACGTTGGAGGAGATGAAATAGAATACGCAAGACAAAGGTATAATCTATAGGACATTTTATTTCGCCGGTCATAGGTTGAGTAGAGAAGTGCTCGACCAGGTTTAGGATAGATAGCCGTATTATAAAGAGGGGAAATCTTCTAGTTGCAACGGTTATCTAGTGCCAATAAGTGTGAGTCTCATTTACAAATGCATTGCGCTTAGTGATGTGGTGAGGTGGATGAGAAAGCCCTAGAAAAATCTTTGTGAAAATGCTAACTGAAGTGCTAATTCCTTTGGTGCTTTTTTGGGAAGAGTTAGCAAGTTAAGGCGGGTTAAAAGGAAAGAAGAAAGGAGGCGCTGGCGCTTGGGCCTTTGGTGCTGGTCGCGCACATGGGCTGCAGGTGCTGCGTGGGCTTGGTACTGTTGCTGTGGGCACGCTGGCCTGGTGGCGTGTTGGCTAGTGGGCCGGCCCGTCGACAGGAGAGAAGGGGGCGCATGGCCGAGATGGGCCTTGGCCCGGCCTGCGGCGCTGGCGAGCGCGTGAAGCCAGAAGCCGCGAGCAGGGGCGCGCTGCGTACGCGGCGTTGTTCAGCGCGTGGCGCCGCTGGCTTGCCTGCTGGTGCTTCTTTTATCTATTGACACGTGTGTACGCAAAGACATTTCACGGCAGCCAGAAAGCAGTTCTTCCGTGGCTTTAACTACAAGCCTGAGCCCATGTGTTATATTATAGGAAAAGTAGTAGCGAGGAGCCGCACCCTGATTGCCCCTCGTGGCCTTCATCCACGCTGGCCTTCATCCTGCTGCTGTTGCCGTTGTGGAAGTGGCCGTTGGGCCAGGCTGTGCGAGCCGTGCTGGGCCAGTGGAGGCCTGGCCGGCGGGGGATAAGGAAGAGCCTTCTCCTTTCCTTCTTGGTACACACCTCTCCTCATTCTAGTTCTTGGAGAGAAAAGCTAGGGTTCTTCCTCCTCTCCTCTCTCCCCCATGATTTGAGCTGAAAATTCAAGAGAGTTGAGTGCCCTGTGTGGGTGTGGATGAGAGCTTGAAGATCAACCTCCTCCCTTCTTCTCCCTCTCTAAGCTTAGTGCTTATTTGTGAGAGGTTGAGAGACGTAGTGTGTGCATTCGGGATTTGCTTTTGGTGGCACTAGGAAATCTTTGTGATTGAGGATTTCTTGTTACTCTTAGTGATTGCCATCATCTAGACGGCTTGGAGGTTGTGGTCTCCGTCGCAGCACGCAAGAAGCTTGTGCGGTGCTTCGGAGAAGGATTTATGAGGGGTGTTGTGCTCGCCCCGCGGGAGCCGTGAAGAGCAACTCTAGTAGAGCGTGTTATTGAGCTACCCTCATTTTTTGGGTAGGTTCTTGCGGTGCCCAACGTGTGGGCTTGGCGGGTGATGCCAGTTAGCCGCTGAACCACCAATTGGGCTGTCGACACAATGGGGACTAGCTTGGTGGCAATCAAGTCAACCTCGGGATAAAAATCACTGTGTCATCCTTGTCTTCCCGTTGGTTTGCATTCTCTTTACACAAGCTTGTATTTACTTTCATATATATTATGCTTGTGTAGTTGCTCTTATAATTAGTTAGCTCGTGTAGGTTGCTAGTTACCTTCTTGCTTGTGTAGCATAGAAGTAGCTCTCTTGCATGACTAATTGGCTTGAGTAGCCTTCACTAGTAGAGAACATATTTTTGTTCTAGGCTTTTGTCCTGGTCATTTTTGGGCCCGGGACTAAAGACAGGATTAGTCCCGGTTGGAGCAATCAACTAGGACTAAAGTCCCCTGCCCAACGGCTAGAGACGTAGTTTTTGTTGGAGGAGAGCAGTAGGGGACCTTTAGTCCCGGCAAACCGGGACGAAAGGCCACCCTTCAGTCTCGGTTGGAGCTACCAGCCGTGACTAAACCTTTAATCCCGGTTGGTGACTCCAACTGGGACTAGAACTCTACCTGTAGTCTGGGTTTATACCACAAACCGGGACTATATGTCCCGAGTTATATACTTTCTCCTTCTTCCTTCCCCAGCTCGAGCCATTTCAAGCTCTCTACCTTCTCTCTGTTCTTGCTCGTGGAAGGAGTTCATGCTTGCGGGATTGGTGAAGACTTCATTCCTCCCTCCATTCTTCGGTTCTAAAGGTTACTAACTTCATCCTCCCATGTTTCCTCACTAGCATGGCTCATTTCTTAGTCTAGAAATAGAGAAATTTGTGGTTTTTTAGATTGGGAATGATGGTGGATTTTTTTTATCTATATACCATTTGAGCTTGAAATCACTTGATAGTTTGAATATGAAGATGAAGGAAGCTTATAGTAGTTCATCAAAACTAGTATCCACCTTTCATTGCCTCATTTCATGGTCTAGAAATAGAGAAATTTTTGGTTTTCTAGATTGGGAATAATGGTGGATATTTTTTATTTATATGCCATTTGAGCTCAAAATCACTTGATAGTTTGCATATGTAGATGAAGGAATCTTATAGTGGCTCATCAAAACTAGTATGCACCTTTCATTGCCTCATTTCAAGCATGGTTTAGAAATTGAGAAATAAAAGGTTTTTTAGTATATAGCTCATTTAATTTCATGGTTCACAAAATGAGAAACTTATTATCAGGGACCAAATGCTAGGGTACCCAAAGAGGGGGAGCTAATAACCATCAAACGTTGATGCTTCTGAACAGGCAAGAACGCGACTACACCTCTTGCCCAACGACCGAGGGTTAACTCCGTCTCCTCCGACCCCCAAAGGTTGGCTCCGCCTCGCCCGACATCTGAGGGTAGACTCTGCCTCGCCCGATGTCTGAGGGAGGACTCCACTTTCGCAGACCCCCAGGGCTGGCTCAGCCTCGCCCGACGTCCACGGGCTGGCTCTGCCTCACCTAATGTCCTAGGGCTAGCTCCACCTCGCCCGACGTCTGGGGGCTGGCTCCGCCTCGCCCGACCCCCGGGGTCTGGCTTAGCCTCGCTCGACGTCTTGGGGGTGGCTCCGCCTCGCCCGACGTCTGGGGCCTGGCTCCGCCTCGCCCGACGTCTGAGGGCAGGCTCCGCCTCACCCGACCCCTGGGGGAAGGCTCTGCCTCGCCCGAGGTCTGGGGGTGGCTCCACCTCTCCCGATGTCCGGGGGCAGGCTCCGCCTCGCCCGACGTCCGGGGGCTGGCTCCGCCTCGCCTGATGTCTAGAGGCAGGCTCCGCCTCACTCGATGTCTGAGGGCAGACTCCGCCTCGCCCGACAACTACGTGCTGCTCCTTCATAACTACGCACGCGGATGAGACGGGGCACTCAAGTCAACCGCAATACTGAGGACCATACCCTGCACGCCTGTAGGAAAGTACCATCAAGATATGACAGGACAGGCGCTTTAAGCCCTTCCGGGCATGTTAGAAGCCCAAACAGTGTTGTGGGTGCCGACATTTGTCTTACAGTGTTATGGGCGCTGTCATTTGCCCTCGGGCACGGATCCTGACGGAAGCATACGACAACCACTACGGTCCAGGAGGAAACTCACATCATCTACAGTAACGGACGTGGGCTCACTGAGCCGTCTACTCCCCGTAGGGTCACGGTTCAGCGCCCTGGTCTGTCGTGCCGCCCGCCGGGGAGGGATCGGACGTGACCACTTGCTGACAAAGCCAGAGCACTACCCTATCAGGATCTGCGGACATGCACCCAGGATGGAGCTATCCCTGTCACCGTCTACCGCATCAGGAGGGCTCACTCAAAGGAAAAAGAAGACCCGGCACCTCTGGTTTTTCTTCTTTCTCCCATCTATAATCCCTGCTTCCCCTTGGTTTATAAAAGGGAAGGTAGGGCACCCCTCTAAGGGGACTGATCGATTCAACACACCATGCATCTCATCACACATAGCTGAGCAGCAACCAAGCTCTCAGCGCCCTTTCAACCTTTCCATCAGAGACTTGGGACCTGTCCCTCTCTCGCTAGTTTGTACCCCCTACTATGAACTTTTTAGTGCAAATAACACGAGCAGCAACCATGAACTGGATGTAGGAACATTCTGTCCGAACCAGTATAAACCTTGTGTCTTTTTAGCACACCATCCGGGCCAAACGTGCAATAATACAACTTTACTCGTTGGTGTTTACTTGAAACACCGACAGTTGGCGCTCCAGGTAGGGGACCTTTGCGCGTTCCGACATTAACATCAGGCCACGGATGGCTAGCCATGGAATCATCTAGGTCCCGGGCGCACACGTGCTCTTTGGTGACCTGGACTTCATCGTCACGGTGGGAGGAGAGTTGGCATTGGCTCACGCCGCCATCCAACCTCTCCCATCCATTGGCCTCAACTACGGGAGGCTTGATCGCCAGCTCGGCGTCTCCCTGGGACCCCAGCCATCCTGGGAGGACCCACGCCGCCTCACCCTCTCTTCGGAACACCCCATGCGGAGTGCCCCGATAGTGCTTCTGTTCGGTCTCCGCAACGCCGCGGCGACCGTTAGCCACCTTTTGGCACAGCTCATGATCCCATCCCCCGCGAACAATGAGTTCGTGGGGTGATCAAACATGTCGCGGAATCTTTCCATGACCTCCTGGCAGAGGAGCTAGGGTCGCCCTCTGGCTCTGACTCCAGCAGGGGAAGCCATCACCCCTCTCGTGAATACTTCATGGCGGGTACCGCCGAGGGGCACATCGAAAGCATCCACGAGGGGGAGTCTACTCCAACAAACGACCTCAGTGACGAGGCCGAGAGGGAGACAGCGGCCCCACCATGCATGCTGGTGGAGCAGTTGAAAGCCCGACACCGAGAGATCGAGGAAGCGCGACTCTAGCTCGAGTAGGAATGCGCAGATCTCGACTAGGAGATAGAGCGCCACGGAGACGGTGGGCGCGCACACGTCATGGCCCCACGACGTGAACCAAAGGATCATCGCAGATGATGAAGCCCTCCCTCGCTTCACCTGGGCAAGCCAGAACATCGCCGTCATGGCTACCTTGCTCCATGGCCTTCCAGAGGCTGTGATGCCAGAAGATCGTCAGGTCCACCGTGAGATTCGCACGCTGCTCGAGCGTGCGGTGGCAGAGCAAGCCGAGAGCTCATTGTCTCGGCGATGTGAGCTCGATGCCAGCTAGCGCATGCTCTCAGAACTCCCAGGCAGGGATGCGTCGGTCCACCAGGAACGACAAGGAAGCAGGCAGCACACCACGGTCCCGGTGCGTCAGCGTCTCAGCCGCAACCATGACGCACGCAACACCCTCGATACCCACAGATGCGCCTATGATGACCCAAGAGAGGGAGCTAGATGCGGCTATCACCCTCGTCATGGTGGACGCTACGACAGCAGCGAGTACCGAAGCCCGAGCCCTAGCCTACTGGGGCCTCAGGCCTTCGGCCGACACATCCTCAACGCTGCCTTCCCGCCAAGGTACCGGCCACCAACCAACATCCCAAAGTACTCTGGGGACACAAACCCCAGACTATGGCTCGAGGATTATCGGCTTGCCTGCCAAGCCGGTGGTGCAGATAATGACGATTTCATTATCCGCAACCTTCCACTGTTCTTAGCCGATTCGGCACGAACATGGTTGGAACACTAGCCGTCCAACAGCGTGATCAGAACCGGCTCGCCCGCACTCCGAGCTTTTATGGCCTTAACAACGGAAAGGGTCGGAACACACTAAACCCTTCTGTAGAAAAAAGGGGGAGAAGAGCTAAAAAGCTGTTTGCTGTAACGAAATTTGAGAACTTGTCCATTTTTGCACAAATTCGTCACTTGGCTTATCTGCCCAACTAAATTCTTGTGCGGGATACTCTCATCCTTTACTGCTGCAGGAAAATCCTGTCTCAACAGGAAACACAAGTCGACCGGATGGCTTGGCTACTGTCGAGAAATGGGTCGATCGAACGGCTCAAAACCGCCACCGAGAGATAAGCACCCTTACTTACTTACATTACATATTAAATTCGCTACCGAGCCCCTGACCCCAGCAATGGTAGGGGACTGGACATTGCTCGGGGGTTGGCAAGAGTGTCTGCTCTCTTGACATTTCTCTTTGCCCGACCCCTCCTTACGTTTAAAAATTGGAGGCACGGTGTGCGGGCATAAACTTTGAGTAAAACTAGTCGAACCGCTAGAACCCCATGCCCCTTCGGCTACGGTGTTTTTGTTCACCAGCATGATCGAAGTCTTTGTCTCTGCACTCCAAGCTTTAGCATCCACCTTCTCGAGAAGGGTTCGGAGTGGCCTACTTGCGGAGTTTCCATCAAGAAGAAGCTGTCAGGTCGCCCAAACCAATCGAACGCCTTGGATCACTGCTGAGAGATAGAAACGGAAATCTGGGATGCTCATGTAGGTTACACCGGCCCCGTCACGAACGTCGGACCCGAACCCCGCATGGACATATCCAGTAAGAGCTCCCAGAACCCGTCACTCGTGCCACCAAGGTAACATTACCGACCCCCGCCTTCTTTTTCATTATATTATCGTTCATCCCATACATCCAAGCGTTGCACATGCGATTGCTGCATTGCAACGCTTTGTGTTGTGTCACGAAGTGGTACTCATCTCATTCGATATGAATGGCGATAGACCGAGGTTCGAAGGCTGGCCCGCGAAGGGCTTGAGGCTGCCTCGCGTCAAACAGAGCCGGTGGAGAAAAACTGAGATGAGCCCCAGCAGCCTTGCCCGACCCCGCTCAGAAGCGGACAGAGACATCTCAACCTTTCTCGTTTGATTCTAACCTTGAGCCAAACCCACAAAATCTCCATCGAGGAGAGGCCAACGGGCCACCAGAGCCTATCGAACGGCTCGGGCATCTACCGGGGGGTGGGTTAAGAAATAGTGGAATGCCACATGAGGGCTCTACCGACCCCGTCAGCGGATGATGGACCCGGATTCCACTCGAACATGCCCATTAGCGAGCTCACCGAGTGCGACGCTCGAGCCATCGATGCAAGTGTCGTTAGCTCAGCCCCTTTGGTTGCGGAAACTGAGGACGCGGTGACGCACGAATCACGGCCGACCCCTACCGAATCCCACGGGGCTCGGGGGCTCAAGCCGCCTGATCCTAGATCGAAAGGCCGAGGTTCGAAGGCCGGCTCGTGGAAGGCCCGAGGCCGCTTCATGTCAAATAAAGAGCTAGGGGGGAAACACAGATGAGCCTCAGCGGCCTCGGCCTGTGCCTGTCCCGCTTAGAAGCGGATAAGGCCGTCTCAACCTTCTCGTTCGATCCTAGCCTCTAGCCGAGCTCATAGAATCCCCATTGAGGGGGAATTTGTTGGAAGGCGGGTTAAGGAGCAACGGAATGCCCCCGAGGGCTTTGCCGATCCCGTCATAGGTGATGGAACCGACTTACTTTCGAACATGCCCGCTAGCGAGCTCGCCGAGCACGTCACTCGAGCCATCGAGGCAGGTGGCGTTAACTCAACCCCTCTGGTTTTGAAAACTGTGGACGGGGCGACAGTCACAAACACGAGCCGACCCTTGACCGAATCCCCGCCACGTGTGGGGGCTCACGGAAGATCGGACTTACAAGGAGACCTAACGCACGGTCGTAGAATAATAGCTAAGATCCTTGGGAGAGGGTACATGCGAGTACAAGAGATGCATTCTCCTAGGTTTCGCTGTCCTCCCCTTGATTTTTAGTGACATTCGACCCTAGTAGCGGCAAAGGGGCGAATCTCACTGATAAAGGTATAAGTATACCTTTTTCTGAAAATAGTCGCTATGTCAGACCTCTTCCTCACGTTAAGCCTAGCGGCAAAGTTTGTGAAAACGAATAAACTAAGCATGCCTGGTTGAACTACAAAAAACCTATGCCTCGGTGGCTACGGTATCTTTGCTCACCACCGTGATTCGATGTTTTTTCCTCTTACACCTCGAGCCCTACGGTCTTAACAAATGGAGGGGTCAGAATATGTGAGCCTTTCTTTCGCACATAAAAGGGAAGAAAAACAAGTTCAATCAAACAAATCAAATAAAACAAAGTTACGAAATTGTTTTCATGATATATAAGGATCGACACTTGTTCATAGGTTACAAGATCGCTAATCCTACACATTTGACTAACTATCCCCTCCAGGGGAGGACTATGTCTTCAACCTTGTCCGCCAGGTTCCACGCGACAGGAGCCACCGCCTTCTCTATTTCATCCAGCTCGAAGGCTTCGTAGCCAGGCGTGAAGCCAAGGCTCATTGTCTCCAAGTTGATACTGTCGGCATAGTGGGAGCGGGTGATGGTGAAGACTTGGGTAATCCCGAAGTGAAGAGCTTCCCTCTCGAGCTGGCGCACCCACGCCGTGATATCTATAGCAGCATAGGCCATAAGCGAGCTGGTTCCCTCCGGCCATGCCACCTCTAGGTCATCGAAGACCACCCCGACGGTAGCGCGCAGGAGATCATGCTCATCGCTCTCTGCTTGAAGGATCCCATGCTCCTCGACAAGCTCTATGCCCAGCCCAGCGGAGACGCTCTCGGCCTCCAGCCTTCAGGCTACCATGGTTCCAAGATTGAACCAGAGGGAGCTGACCCCCTGCCGTGCCTGGTCGCGCTGTTGGATAGCCTGGTCGCGCTCCCCGTGGGCCGCACCATGCTCCGAGCGGAGTCTCTCTGCACTCTAGCGCAACTCGTCTCGCTCCTTGCGCAGCTAGGCTATTGCCTTGGCGTCTAGGCTTGCCCTCTGCTCCAGGGCCATGGACCTCTCCTCGGCTCCCAGCTTGAGCTCCCGCTCCTTCTCCACCTCGGCTAGGAGGTCGAGGACCAGCGTCCCTTTGGAGCAGTTTGTCCTGCTCCTTCTGGACTCTAGCGGCCTCCTCCTCGTCCTGCTGCACCCTTGCCAACAGATCCTGGAATGCATTCTCGGCATTCTCTGCATCTCGATGGGCCTCGGCCTCCCGCTACCGGAGCCCAGCCACCTCCTCGGCCAGGGGAATCAGCTCGGCTATCCGCTATTGGGCGACAGCAAGCTGGGCCTCACATCCCCGCGTAGCCGGGCCTCTTTGGTGAGACAGTCCCATTGCACCTTCTGCTCACGGAGAAACTAGGATTTCTCCCGGCTACGAGTGATAAGGTACTGAAAAGAAGATCAATGTCAAAACACAAAAATACATGAAGAAAGAAGAAAGCGAGAGGAGAGATTAAGTGAATACTCGGCTAGTAGGAATGATGATGTCACGCAGGACGCCCCTGGCCTAGTTCAGGACTTCCATCATGGCTGAGATCCCTTCGTTGAGACTCTCCCGCTCTATGCACTCGATAGCATCGTCGAGCTAGAAGAGTATCGACGTTGGGTCTTGAGGATCCATCCACTGGAGTAGCGACTCACCCCGCGCGGGCGAGCAGCTGCCCCTCGATGTCAGGGCCAAGGGTGACCCCCTGCTGGTCCTCTCCACCACTACCAGGACGCTCAGGGACCCTTCGGCCATGTCCCCCTCCGTTCGGCCAGTGTCAAGCGCCGTCACCTGGGCTGCCGGTGGCATGGATCATGCCACATCCTCGAGCACCACCGCAGCTACGTCCGGCTATGCCTAGCTCATTACAGTTGCTGTCACCTCCATCTACGTTGGAGGGGCCTCGACCGGCGGTGTCACGCCCAAAGCGGTCAGCGCCACGAGTGCGAGCGGCAGCTCCGTCCACTCCGATGTCAGCAGTAGAATTGCTTCCGTCGCCATTTGGTCGGCGACCTCTGAGGGCGTGCCCTCAGCCCCGGCACCCGCTTGTCCCACCGAGGGCACAGGTGCCACCATGAGCGGTGCCTGACTGGCCAACGAGGTAGTGACCTCGGCCCCGCTCCCACCCGAAACGAGAGCGACGTCGGGTGACGGTCACCGCCTCGCCTGAAGGGCGACACTCTTCTTGGGTGCCAGCGCCAAAGAGCCACCCCATCTCAGGACGCTACAAGACACAAAAGGCATGAATCACGCTGAAAACAGAGAAAAACAGAGAAAAACGAAGGAGTCAAGGACTTACATCGGCACTGTTGGGCGAAGGATGTGTTTGGGGGACGAGCCCCAAGGCCCTTGCTCCACCTGATCGGGGCAGGGCCATTTTGAGCCCACCCCTGCTCCCGGGCCGAGGGGCTCGCCTCCCTTGCACTTGGCGGCGCAGGGGCGGAGCCATCTCCCTCCCTCGACACCTTGGGCGCGGCGGCAAATCCGCCCGCCCTCGCTAGCTCTTGGGGCGCGGCGATGGATCCACCTAGCCCCGCTAGTTCTTGAGGCATGGCAGCAGGGCCGCTTCTGTCCACTGGTACCTCGGGCGCGGTGGCAGATCTGCCCACCCCTACTTGTTCTAAGGACGGGCCGATGGTTCGGTCCACATCTGCCGTCCTCACGGAATCACTTCCTCCCACATGAAATAGGAAGGGTCCCTGCATGGACGAGGGGATACCTATCAGTGTATCCTTGCTCTCTAGGTCATCCCACTCGGTGTCGGCATCTACCTCTTCTTCTTCTTCCTTGTCATCATCTTCATCACTGTCGGTTTCCTCCCCGCACTCCCGCGCGCGTAGCTTTTGCTGCTTCTTCCTCCTCTCATCCTCCTTCGCCCTCCGCTACCGCTCAACTACGGCGCGGTTGGCCACTGTCACGGCCGGATCCTTCGGCAGCAAAGCCAGAAGATCCGTGAGGACAAGCTTCTTCGGCTGGTCCCCCTATCTCAATATCAACGTCAAGAGGTCGGGAGTTCGATTAAAAAAGAGGCACGAGTAAAGAAAACTTATGAAAACAATGTATCCTAGTTTCAGCCGCATTGGGGGATGCCCCGGCACCGGATATACAAAATCAAGGATAGCGCCGATGTTGTCCCATGGAGGCTCCATCGCCTCCTTGATGCGCTGCACCACTTCGAAGGGGAGAGTGCTCCCTCGGTGAGCGCCGTCCCGTCGAGTGACGCCTCGGGAGCCATCATGTGCAGGGCCAGCGCATGCCTCATCAATAGCACCACCCTCCATGCATGATAGGCGCCGATGATCCCCGACCCCTTCACACCCCTCTCCTTCAGAATTCAGATGGCGGCGAGATGGTCCTGAATCTTCTTCTTATCTTTCTCTGGGACTCTCCACATCCTCCATGATTCCAGGACCTGTTCGATGAGGCGCCTGGTGAACTCTGGCAAGGGGGCAGCTGCGTCGTTCTTGACATAGAACCAATGCGAATGCCACCCCTTATTGGAGGTCGACAGACGCATCGACGGATACTGGATGTCGACACATCCCATCGGCACGTTCAGCTCATGCTTCTTCTCCCGCTTCTTCAGGAGGGTGACAGTGAAGAAGTACCGCCATAGGTTGAAGTGGGGACTAATCCTAGGAACCCCTCACAAAGGGTGACAAACTCCGCAATGTGCTGGATTCCATTAGGATTAAGGTGCTGTAGCTCCACCTTGTAGTAATGTAGCAACCCCCAAAGGAACTTGTGGGCGGGGATGGCGAATCCCCGCTCGTGGAAGTGAGCGAAGGACACGACGTAGCCATCGGGCGGTGATGGCACATCCTCATTGCCGGGCAACCGCCACTCCTCGGCGGCGGTCTGCGCGCAGAGAAGACCACCGCGGACGAGGCCCTCCAGGCGCTGGAGGGTGATATCAGATTTGCACCATGGCTCCATTGAATGATTGGGGTGGGTGGATGTGAACTTGACGGTGGCAAAGATGCAGATGCGGGGAGCTTGGGTGATTGGCGGCGGAGGTTGCAGATGCGAAGGCAAGGAGGCAAAGTACGAAACCCTTGGGGCGAACCCTTTGATTTTATAGGGGCGACGGATGTGAGAAAGGCAACCGTCCGCCTAGATCTCCGCACCTGCCATGATCCACCACCATGTCACATCGCGGGATATGCACCCGCAATCCCTATCCTTTCCCTCTGAAGACGCGCCGGACGTTTCGCCTCCACTAACAGACCAGGACTCTTTGCCAACGAATGGGATACGGGTCAAAAAGCATTTTTCTCCGGCCCACCTGGGCCTAGGAGTTTGAAGTGCCGGCCCATGAATGGTTTTGATGGCCGTCCCAAGGCACCCTTAGGACAAAGGATGGGCCCACAAGCGGCCAAAACTCAGACGCACGAGCTTCACAGGAGTCTCGATCCACGACCGAGTCTCAGCCGGGCTGACCTTGGATGGATCCCCACGAACGGGATACCAGGGTCCCATTTAAGCTATCCGTCTAACAAACCATCAAATCTCACAGCCATACCCGCGAAGGGTCCGAATCACCCCTAGGCGATTCTATCCGAATCACCCGGGGGCTACACCCGACGGGTGCGCTCGGGTGCACCCTTTGGCAAGTCGAATCACCCCCCGGGGGGATTCTATCCGAATCACCTAGGGGCTACACCCGTCGGGTGCGCCCGCGCACCCTCTGGCAAGTCAAATCACCCCCACGGGCAATTCTATCCGAATCACCCAGGGGCTCGGGGGCTACTATCGGGGACCAAATACTGGGGTACCCAAAGAGGGGGAGCTAATAACCATCAAACATTGATGCTTCCGAACAGGCAAGAACGTGACTACACCTCTTGCCCAACGACCGAGGGTTAACTCCATCTCGTCTGACCCCCAAAGGTTGGCTCCGCCTCGCCCGATGTCTGAGGGCAGACTTCGCTTCGCCCGACCCCCGGGGCTGGCTCCGCCTCGCCCGACGTCCAAGGGCAGGCTCTGCCTCGCCCGATGTTCGAGGGTTGGCTCTGCCTCACCCGACCCCAAGGGGAAGGCTCTATCTCGCCCATTGTCTGGGGGTGGCTCCGCCTCGCCCGATGTCTGGGGGCAGGCTCTGCCTCGCCCGATGTCCGGGGGCTAGCTCTGCCTCATCCGACATCCAGGGCAGGCTCCGCATCTCCCAATGTTCAGGTGCTGGCTCCACCTCACCCGATGTCCGAGGGCTGGCTCTGCATCTCCCAATGTTCAGGCGTTGGCTCCACCTCACCCGATGTCCGAGGGCTGGCTCCGCCTCGCCTGACCCCAGGGGGAAGGCTTCGTCTCGCCCGTTGTCTGGGGGGTGGCTCCGCCTCGCCCGATGTCTGGGGGCAGGCTCCGCCTTGCCCGACGTCCGGGGGCTGGCTCTGCCTTGTCCGACATCCAGGGCAGGCTCCGCCTCGCCCGACGTCTGAGGGCAGACTCCGCCTCGCCCGACGACTGCGTGCTGCTCCTTCATAACTACGCACGCAGAAAAGACGAGGCACTCAAGTCAACCGCAATACTGAGGACCATACCCTGCACGCCTACAGAAAAAGTACCATCAGAATATGACAGGACAGGCGATTTAAGCCCTTCCAGGCATGTTAGAAGCCCGAACAGTGTTGTGGGCGCTGATATTTGTCTTATAGTGTTATGGGCGCTGGCATTTGCCCTCGGGCATGGATCCTAACGGAAGCATACAACAACCACTACAGTCCAGGAGGAAACTCACATCATCTACAGTAACGGACGTGGGGTCACTAAGCCGTCTGCTCCCCGTAGGTCATGGTTCAGCACCCTGGTCCATCGTGCCGCCCGCCGGGGAGGGATGGGAATGACCACTTGCTGACAAAGCTAGAGCACGGCCCTATAAGGATCAGCGGACATGCACCCAGCATGGAGCTATCCCTGGCACAGTCTATCGTGTCAGGAGGGCTCGCTCAGAGGAAAAAGAAGACCCGACACCTTCAAAAGACCTTCGCCTCTGGTTTTTCTTCTTTCTCCCATCTATAATCCCTGTTTCCCCTTGGTCTATAAAAGGGAAGGCAGGGCACCCCTCTAAGGGGATCGATCGATTCAACACACCATGCATCTCATCACACATAGCTGAGCAGCAACCAAGCTCTCAGCACCCTTTCAACCTTTCCATCAGAGACTTGGGACATGTCCCTCTCTCGCCAGTTTGTATCCCCTACTATGAACTTTTCAGTGCAAATAACATGAGCAGCAATCCTGAACTGGACGTAGGGACATTCTGCCTGAACCTGTATAAACCTTGTGTGTTTTTCGCACACCATTCGGGCCAAACACGCAATAATACAAATTTACTTGTTGGTGTTTACTCGAAACACCGACACTTATAGTAGTTGATGAAAATGAGTATAGAGAGTCATAGATGGCGACTGCTTCTGGGTCCTTGGCCTCGCATGGGGTCCCTAAGCGACTGAGGCCGGACCTCCCTCTCATTGCGTGCAGCCAATGTGGGCAGAAGATTGTGAGGGAGTACAGGGTGAAGAAGAAGGGTCCCAACCAAGGGCGCATTTTCTACACGTGTCCGGATCGCGAAGTGAGTAATTTTTTTGTCATGTTTTGCTATGGTTTGTAGCCATTTTTCGTGATGATTTTGATTAAAGTTCTTGATTTGTTGTTTTAATTTCAGCGGGATGACACTGGATCATGTTACGATTGGTACTAGGAGGAAGAGTATGTTGAGCACGTCCAAAAATCTCTTGCAAAGGAGACTGAGGTAGCTGATGAGAGTGCACCTATGTATGATGAGGCAGTGAACTAGCGGAAGAATGATCTGTCTGTTTTAGTTAGAATTGGTCGCGAAATCCTTATTCTGCTAAAATGCATTATAGGTTTAGTTTGTTTAGTGCTATTTGGGATTGTCTACATTGTATCAAGACTTTAATAAATTACTGTTCGAGAGTACGTGAAACAGCTGTGTGGTATAGGATATTAATTAATCATATTGATTGAAGGATATTTTGGATGTTTTAATTAACTACTAACCATGCATGTTGTATAATATGGGTTATTACAAGTTTTTGATATGGTGTACGTCATGTAATCCAGATGAACCGATAATGGATGTACAACGCTGACCACCGCTCCCTAGAGTTCATGAGGGGCGTGCATGATTTCTTAAATGTGGCCAAGGCAAACACGTTGAATGGTTTCATGTGCTGTCCATGTGTTCTATGTAAGAATGAGAAGGATTATTCTTGCTCAAGGAAAATTCACGAACACCTGTTTATGTTGGGTTTCATGCCAAACTATATTTGTTGGACTAAGCACGGAGAAAGAGGTGTTATAATGGAAGAAGATGAAGAAGAAGAAGAAGGGAATGATGACAACAAGATTATTCGTGGTTTTACTGAATACAGTGCCTTTGATGATACTGCAATGGGGGAAGCTGAAGAAGAGGTAGCGGCAAAAGATGAGCCCGATGATGATATTGGTCAGGCCATCCGTGATGCACAGAGAGAATGCTAAAATGATGAGGAGAAGATCAAGTTCGAGCGTATGCTAGAGGATCACAAGAAATTGCTATACCCGACTACCGAAGAGGGGCAAAAAAGTTGGATACCACACTAGAATTGCTACAATAGAAGGCAAAGAATGGTGTATCTAACAAGGGATTTGGGGAGTTACTGACTATTGCAATGAAGATGCTTCTGAAGGCAAATGAATTGCCTGCCACTACATATGCATCAAAACAGGTCGTCTGCCCTATGGGATTAGAAATCCAAAAGATACATGCATGTCCTAATGACTGCATCCTCTACCACGGCAAGGAGTATGAGAATTTGGATGCATGCCCGGTATGCCATGCATCACGGTATAAGATCAGGCGAGATGACCTTGGTGATGTTGAGGGCGATGGTGAACGTCCTAGGAAGAGAATCCCTGCCAAGGTGATGTGGTATGCTCCTATAATACCATGCTTGAAACGTTTGTTTAGAAACAAAGAGCATGCAAAGTTGTTGCGATGGCACAAAGAAGACTGTAAGGTAGACGATATGTTGAGACACCCCGCTGATGGGTCCCAGTGGAGAGCAATCGATAGGGAATTTCTGAAGGTTGCAGATGACGCAAGAAACTTAAGGTTTGCTTTAAGTACGGATGGCATGAATCCTTTCGAGGAGCAAAGCAGTGGTCATAGCACTTGGCATGTTACTCTATGTATCTACAACCTTCCTCCATGGCTGTGCATGAAGCGGAAGTTCATTATGATGCCAGTGCTCATCCAAGGCCCGAAGCAACCTGAAAACGACATTGATGTGTACCTGAGGCCATTAGTTGAGGAACTTCTACTTTTGTGGAGCAACACAGGCGTACGTGTATGGGATGAGTACAAACAGGAACACTTTGACCGACAAGCATTGTTGTTCATAACAATCAATGAGTGGTCTGCTCTTAGTAATCTTTTAGGACAGTCAAACAAGGGATATAATGCATGCACGCACTGTTTTCATGACATGGAAGATATATTTTTGAAAAAATGTCGAATGGTCGTATACATGGGCCATCGTCGATTTCTTCCATTGAATCACGCCCTAAGAAAGAGAGGCAATCATTTTAAAGGTAAGGCAGAGCACCAAACAAAGCCTGACAACCGTAGTGGTGAGGATGTATTCAATATGGTCAAGGATATATAAGTAGTCTTTGGGAAGGGACCTAGCAGCCAACCTATTCCGAATGATGCTAACGGATACGCACCCATGTGGAAGAAGTCCATATTTTGGGAGCTACCCTACTGTCAAGTCCTAGAGGTCCGCAGCGCGATCGACGCGATGCACCTAACGAAGAATCTTTGTGTGAATGCGCTAGGCTTCATGGGTGTGTATGGGAACCTCATACGTATGTATATATGGACGTATATTAGCAGCGTAGAATTCATATACGAAAAGCTAATCGAAACCAAAAAGAATTGAATTGAAAAGAAAACATAAAATGAAAAGGAATGAAATGGAAAAAAGGAACCTTTAGTACCGATTGGAAACACCAACCGGGACTAAACGTACCAGCTCCGGTGCAATGTCTGGGGGACCATTTTCAGTCCCGGTTACCAGAACTGGGACTAAAGGGGGGGCCTTTAGTTCCGGATTCATAATGCCGGTTGGGAAACCGGGACTAAAGGGGGTTTCTCAACCGGGACTGATGCTCAATCCTACACTAGTGCTTGTTAGTCACATTGCTTAGTTTATGTAGCTAAGTAATTTGTGCTCTCTAATTTGGCTTGTATACACTTGTTATTGAGCATTGCAAGTGAGCTTAGGAGCTTTGTGCTTTTGCTTACTAGTTTGTGTAGAAGCTCCCCGGTGTTTGAAGTACTAGTTGCATAGGTTTGTATGACCTTGCTCCTAAAATTGTTTAGGTAAGCTCTAGCTAGCCCGACACCTTAGTTGCTTAATTATGATCTTTTTAAGGTGTTTGAGAACTTAGATAGAGGGGTGTAGTCTTGGCTAGACCGATAGTTTTAATTCCGCATTTGTTTCGGTTAACCGGTGCGATTAATTTTTAGAAAAGACTATTTACTCCCCTCTAGTCCGCCATCTCGACCCTACACTTGCAGGAAGGTGCTCGGATGGGGATCACCCATTTACACATCGAGACAGATGCTACACTTGTCAAGGCAGCTCTGGAGTCGGATGAACACAGGCTCTCTGCGGTCGGAGGTATCATTACTGAGATGAAACTCTTCTTAGCTACGGAGTTCATCCCTTCCAGTAATATCAGTGTTTGTAATCGCATTTGTAACGGAGTGGCACACGCTTTGGCTTCTCATGATTGTAATTTTCCCAGTGGCCATATGGCTACTTGGGAGGGTGTACCTCATGAGATTGAGGTTGCGGTGACCAGCGATTTGGCTGGTATGAATGAGTAATAAAGAGCACCTTCAATAAAAAAAGCTTGATATAGATCTAGGAAATATACATGTCCCACGCAGCATGCAAGTGTGCATGCAAATTAGATATAATTAATAAATATCTTCCCTAATATGTTGCTTCCTTTTTTCTATCTCTCAAAAAAAAATTCTATTACCATAGAAGAGGTAATTTGTGATTATAACTCTCCAGATCGACGGTCCACAGTTATTTGGGTGTACCCTAGCAAAGTCCAATAGTTCTACAAATTTTATCTCTGATTTGTACATGGGAATCTCACCCCTTAGTAAGAAAAAAGTTCTGGTTAATAAAGAAACCGTAGCCTGTGATAACTGATAATAATTTCACAAAGTTACCATGGCCTTTGTAGCTGTCTTGTAGACTCACATGTCAGCTTGGTTGAGCATATGGGCTATGGCACACGGGAACAAGACTACAAATGCTGTATCAGACTGACAGTGTGACACGGCGCGGGGGGTGGGAAATAAGAATGTGACCGACTAAGCTCTAAGCAAATTTACTATCCACCTATAGAGAAAGCTGGATGCGGTTCCAGTCTATGAAGTGATATTGTCAAAGTCCACAAAAACAATATCGTCCTCTTGCAAAACAAGCTGCTGAACAATGAATATCTAAAGCATCTCACATGTCACCGAAGTCCACTAACTGTCCTCTACCATCCGCCAACCAACCATCAAGTAGCACATGACCAGCAATCACCAATGATGACTGATGTAGCTGACCAGATGATTGTGAGCCATAGTTGTGATTCTTGCCATCACAAAGACCGAAAAAACTAGAACATCCCTATATGCACACTCAAAACTCCTCCAGAAACATCAGTGGTCTATCCCAACGGACACCTCCAAGGAGGAAACAATATCCAAGGATGTTGTGGACCGATTGAATTGTGCAGGGTTTCCACCCTGGAGATCCACACCTTGGCAGGATGTGCAATGAAGAAGAGCAGGGGCCAGAGTGACGCCTCAAGAAAAAGGAGTGGCACCCATAGGCATCACCAACCTCAACAGAAACAAAGTTACAACTAGCCAGTGGCAGACCCAGGGCACGTCAACCCAGGGCACCCGCTTGGGCTCCAGTGCTGGCACACGTACGCTTAGCACTTCGTTGCAGCATTCTCATTCAGAAACTTCAAATCACATGACCTAATCGGCGTCTTAAGTCTCGCTCGGGCTTCATTTCAGTCCTGGGTCCGCTACTACTGCCAATCACTACAGCAGGTGCCGGGTAGTCCACGTGCATCACACACAAAACATCTCATACTTCGTAGATGCTCAGTATCATGGTATGTGTCTTGGATATGTGCAAATAAAGTTGCGACACCACACAATATAACATCCATTAATATCATTGATCTAAATAACGGAAAGGGATACAAGGATCCATGCATACATATTGCTAGATGCAAAAAAAAAACATGAAAGATAACTTATGCCGCGTGCTAAGCACAAGACATGGGATGCAACGAGTGACTCTAAGATCGGACCCTTAAGAGCAACATGCAAAATGCAATGAAAACATATAAGATCTGGCCATGCACTATGGGATGAGTTTCCCTACTGTGCCGATGGGAGCCTTGAACAAGCACCCAGATTGTAAGGATGCATCATTTCACACCCACTGCTACTGGGCTCGCTGCTACTACCAACGAAGGGACTGTAGTAGTTTGGGGCTAGGTTGGCAAGTCTCCAGTCCTGCTGCAAGGGACGGTGTTCCTCTAGTACTGCCATGCTTTGCATCTCATTGTAGGTGTAGCAAGAAGCTTCTATCTGCAACGAGGATGATGCTGGCAGCATCACCTGTGGCAATGGGTGTGGTAGGACTCCCTGCCCGACCACAAGCTGCTGGAGCCGTGCGTTGATTTTTCTCATCTTCATCAAAAACCATATCCCTAAGGCTAAGGAGCTCGTCTTTGTCAGTGCCAATGAGGCCCGGACGTCCTCCATACATGCTATCATGGAGGAAGTCCAAGGTCTCACGCTCGCGATTCTCAAGGTCCAACTTGCTTACCTGCTCATGGAGCCTCACAGAGCGACTGTGGAGGAACTCCTCTTGGTTGTTTGTCTTCTTGAGGCTACTAACATCTAGCATGCTGTTGAATTTCATGAGGAGTTCCTTGGCCTCTTCATCTGAGGGCCACACCTTTGGCTGAGCTTCACCCTGGCCATACATCACTACACACAACTTGGTGCCACAAAGTGTGGCGAGCTCACTAGTCTTTTTCTCCAGGCCCCGGGAGCGTCTCTTATACGTCGCACGC
Source organism: Miscanthus lutarioriparius (assembly GCA_904845875.1). NCBI lineage: Eukaryota > Viridiplantae > Streptophyta > Magnoliopsida > Poales > Poaceae > Miscanthus > Miscanthus lutarioriparius. The sequence continues at coordinate 66,870 of CAJGYO010000913.1, read as the reverse complement.
CGAGCAGCATTGTTGGAGATCCACTGGAGATTCACCTTCTTGCGTGCCATAGCACCCTAGCAATATCCTAGCTCGACAACTACTAGTAGGATTATAAAAACAAAAAGGAAATGGTTGCTTTGGTGTTGAAAATGAAATGATGAGAGGGGCCGTTTATATATGTTTCAAAGAGGACTCTAGGGCAACTTATAGAGGCGAGGAATGACTTACTCATACCATGGTTTATGGAAAGCATTAACTCACTGCCAAAATAAAGTGTATATATATTTTCGTACTTATAGGTAAGGAATTTTCCTTCATAAATTAATGCATCAATCACAAGAAAACATTCCATATACGTCATGAGCATTGTGTGATAGGTTAGACAATGATCAAATTGTGTTTAATTACATCAATTTTAAATTTCCTAATCATAACATTATATTATGGCAAACATTTATTACTACACAAATATAAAAATGACCCCTAAGTAACTATCGAAACATATTTCTTACTTCTTAAATGCATTCGATCACAAGAAAAGCATTCCAGATATACACCAGGATTGTGTGATAGGCTAGATAGTGCTGAAATATCATTTAATTGCTGCTAAAGAACCACGGGTAATAACTTGATAGCATTTAATCATGATGTCGAGGAAGGCTCACTCCAGAAGTATGCAGCCTGACGTCAAAAGAAGTATGCGACGAAGGGCGATACATCAATCCGTGTTTCAAAACTCTACAGAACATGTGTTGCAGCAAAAGCAAAGAAATGGTTTTTCTTCTCATTAGAAATTAAAAACTCACCAATATAATGATCCATTGTTCTCAAACATATCTCTTTAATTTGCCTTTTGTATATTGCTATTATTGTAGTTCTCTCCACCAAGCCAATGGGATTAGAGACATATCTCATACCTGACCCAAACCATAACACATAAGAGCCACACACTACTACTAAAAAGCTTTTTAGAGGCTCTAGGAAGCCTCTATAGAGGTGGCTGCCACAACCATTTCTAGAGGCAGCTCGGAACAGGAGTCATCTCTAAAAATGATTTTTCAGATACAACTGTTCTACAAATAAAATTTTCAGAAGATGTTACATCAAATGCACATTTTTTTAACAACCCAAGTTCAAACCATGCAATCAACTTGACGTTTTATCACAGACTATTAGTCGTGGTACTCACTGTTCTTGTGTTTAACTTCGTCCAATATAATAAACTGGCATAGGTCCCCGATGATCTCTATGGGATTTTCATCATGTAGTTCATTAGCGTTAAGATCCAAGTCATTACGCCTCTTCAAGAAAACATAGTTTGGAATGAATGTTTTGAAGAACAATAATGTGCTTGCGCTGCCAACTTATTACATGGTGAGATGACGACCTATTACTTACTTACATTTTTAGGGTGTCTCGAATATCGCCCAGTAACCTTCATTCACTCACAGACATAATATCCACAATGTACCGTCCCGGTACGTTGCTTGTCGCATTGCTTCAATGCAGCATGTTTTATATATTACATTAAAATATATCATGTAATTCCACAGAAACATAATTAAACACAATATGTCTAGGTACTAAGTTATAGTGGGCGTACCTACCAATGCGATTTGACACACAACTCCTTCGGTCATTCTGGATTATGCTACCCGCCAAGTAATGTAGTGCCTATATGCCCTTTTCAAATTTATTTAACCAAGTTACTATTCAAAACTCAGCATAACAATTATATATGCATAATCTAAGTTAACGAGGATGGTTGATATGCATCGGAAGTGTTCGTACGTGTCGAACACCTTGTCTAGTTGGTCCAATACCTAAGCCATGCCTACCTTGATATCAACAAATATGCAAATCCAGGATTACTGCACGAGTTGAAGCATACAAATACATAAGTCATATGTAGTGTATCAAAAAGAATACATATATAGAAAACATGGTAAGGAACATGATAGATTCAAACTTACTCAAAGTTGAAGGGTTGAACTATGAGACCTCTGTCTTCCATACTCTTCCAAGCTCGTGTAATGTACACAACAACCTTCAGCATATCCAACTCTATTCTTTTGCGACGGATTCTCTCTTTCTCCTCCTTGGTTTTCCCCTTCCACTTTCTCTTTGTCATCAGTTTCCAACTGTTGGGCTAACTAAAGTTTATTTGTGCAATTCTTTGAGGGTCTAGGTATCCACGACGAATTGTCTGGCCAAGTTTTCTTTCGGATATTATTTGCATTCTACAAATAATGTCGAGGGTCAATATATAAACATGTAAAGATTACAATTTTGTCAAATGTAGAGGCACTTACATGCACAATACGTGAATGAGATTGGTTTCTAGCTCACCCAGCTGAAACATTGTGTACACATCGTCAAGGTCGAAGGCGTTTGTTCCTAGAGGGCCTCCAATTCAAAAATTTTGCACTTATCACATTTACGTTCGTAGAAAGTGTACGCAAGTGCCAATAATGGAATTTTGTGCATTTACATGCCATAGGGCGGCTAAGCCATTTCGCCAGAAACGTTGCAATTTTTGTGCAACACACTCCTCTCCTCTTCCTCATCTATCCCATGATCCTGGAATGGACTTGAATCATCTTTGCTCGGGACGAGCAAAGGGGTAGCTTGGGGGAGCTTCTTGATGGTCACTAACACCCATTTTGACCGTCAACATTTCACACAAAAGCAAAGTAAAGTGAGGTAAATCATCATGACATGTGTTAAAATTGCTTAAGATTTCACCTAGTTCCACTTGTACTTGGAAGTTTATTTGTATGCAGGACATTTTCACAAAAATGTACAAAATAAGTGCATAGGAGGCAAGTGGATGTGGCAGGGGGGTTTAGGCCCACCAAGTGGCGTCGCCCGACACCACCTGGCGTCGCTCGATGCCACATGTGACCCTACTACATCACTGATCCGTGGGAGAGCCATGTGGCACCCCTAGGAGGCCTCCCACACCATTGATCAATGTTGGTTTGATCCAAAGGTGGAGGTTGAGCTTCCTTGGATCCCTGGGTCCACCGTCATACACTCAAGAAGCTCCACCAACCTTCTTGCCACCTTACCTGACAAAGCAACAGACTTACCTGCATGCAGCCACCATCAGGAGCTCATCTAGCGCCGTTGGATGGAGAGGTGGTGCAAGGGACGGTCGGCCGACGCCCCTAGGCGTTGCCCGACACCCAAGTCACCTCCACCGCCTCACTTGGCTTCCTATAAGTACCCCTACCTCCTCTACACACTACAAAAGGTGGTGTGGAGCTTAGTGGAGAAGTGCCCCATACATTCTCAAGGATTCCAAGCTTCTTCAAGCTCTCTAGCTTTGAGTAGCTCTAGAGTAGTAGCTTAGTAGTCGAAGTAGAGCTAGAGCAGAGATTCTTTGTAGTCTGGAAGAGTCATCTGGGTCTGGTATAGATGCTTTGTATTTCTTTCATTTAGCATTTACTTTATTCGGTACTTTACTTTTGAGTACTTTATTTAGTATTATTGCTTTGCTTTGTTGAAGTGCTTGTTCATTATTGTTCATCATTAGTGAGCTTAGGTGCTAGTATCTTTGCATTAGTAGCATAGATATCCTTTTGTTTAGTTTGATCTTCTTTAGTATGTGTTCCACCTTCAGGTTAGGGTACTTTGATCTCATTTCATTGGAGCTCGGATCAAAGTAGTAAGTTTATAGATTAAGCATGGTGCTTAGGCTATAGACTACATGTGGATATGGCTAGACCCACGGATAGATTGTGGTAGTTGGCAGGTGGTGACAGCCTTGTCCACCCTCTGTATTCCACCACGTTCGGTCTAGTTATTAAATCGTAAGGCTCATGGTATTGTTGTGCCTAATGAACCTTCGGTTGAGTTTAGGGTTGGTACGCCTTGAAGTGCTAACAAGTTCCCTCTAGTCATTAGTTTATCATTGTTACTTAAGATAGTTGCTCGCTCTCCCACTTAGCTATCCCACTTCTAGTTTAGCTTGTTTGCCAGTTCATCCATCCATTCCACCCATTCATTCACCATCATCCACCATTTCCATTCGCCCACTTAGACTAAGGACCCTCATACCCTTTAGCAATCCTAACCACCTATGTTAACACACCCTCCCGCCTTCCTTTGGGAGAATATAAATTCGACACTTGGTTCTCACCAAGCAAAGTGCTACATGATAGTTCTATGCGCTTGCGGAATTTCTCCTATAGACATACGAACCGTCAACAGATAGGAGCCACACAACACGGCTCAACCATTCAACCTTTGTGATCAACTCTAACATAGGCGATCTCCACAATGTACTCGTCCTTTCCTTACTGAGGGGCTACTATGCATATGTTTAATTAATTCTAACCTTCTCCTTTGTTTGCCAATCCCTATGGATACAATATTGAAACATGTTTCCTATACATCAGTTGCCTGATATCTAGGCAACTGCTCAGGCGATGCCCGCCCATGTTGAAGTCACACACTCGACTCTTGCCCTCTCTCTCTCTCCACCCCCACGTGTGCTCGGCAACCTCCCAATGAGCTGCTCCCCAGCGAGGGCCGTGGCGGATCCGACCCACCAACTCCCTATGCCCGAGCCCAACCACGGATCAGGCGACGGCCATGGCGATGCCAGCGAGGTAAGCCCCCTCCTCCTCCTCCTCCTCCTAGATCTAGTGTTCTGACAAACTCACTGTCGACGGCAAAAATGCGTGCTACGGGGAGCCGCCGACACATGAGCAAGCCAAGAGAAACCGTGCGGGGCAGATCCCGAGCTCTCTCCGGACTTAAAAGGTGAGGCGCTGGATTGGATGATCGTGACCGAGGGCGTGCTAGTCAATTTGACCTTGCAATTGACAAGGAGAGAAAGTGATCTCTAATTTAAGGTGAAACATGCCGGTGTTTGTCTAGACAGTTCCAAATATATGGCCAAGTGGCCAGCACAATAAGGCTATCGACTAGAGAGTCGATATCCAGCACGTTCATGATGTAATGTAAACAAAATAGGCATATCGGCAATTATTATTTACTTAGTTACATGGATCTATCTTAGCCGATGATCATGAAAGCATGCGAAAGATGTAAGAATAGTCATGTAAGCATACATGTGAGAGACATACTAGCTTTTAACCAAGATAAGAACAAGTAAAAGTGTGTAAATAGCCAGTACATCCTCAACAAAGCGGGCTATCGGCTAGAACAGCCAATTCTAGTAATCATGTTGTATGCCATATGATCACTCATCCATTGGATACAAATAAATCTATAAATGACTAGACTCAATCAATTGTACCGCCAACAAGTCAAGTCATCTGATGTAGCATTGACAATAGGACCCTAGATCAAAGACCAACAATCGATAGATCTACTTACATTGCAAAAGAATCATGAAAGCATGTCGTATGCGTTAGAGCTCAGGCCATCGGCTAATTAGCCAATGGAGACATAGAGGGTGATTGACGCCATGCTCTTCTTAATAGATAGATCTACTAACCACCAATATTCAATCTGACATGCTATCAACAGATCAAGTCATCTGATGCAGCATTGATAGCGAAGTCACAGTGGATACTGGCGATCAATGGATCTATCTCCTAATGGAACACGACTTCAAAGACCCACCATGCATGATTAGGACTGAGATAGATTGGTCATTGAAACATGAGCTAACATCAGGAATTGAATTCAGCCATGACAGTAATCAGCAGACGATAGATCAAAATAGATAGGACCAACGAATCTCAATCTAGATCGTGTAATTGCTAATATTGTATTAAATAGGGAACTATCCAACACAATATCGATAACATTGATTAATACCAACGTTTATAAGAGATAAGTCGTCTATTGCAGCCTTGTAAAAGTTGATACGAATCGATAACTAATCTGTACTGTGATTTGTAAGAGATCAGTCGTCTGTTGTAGCCTTACAAATAACAATATAGATCGATAACTAACTTATACCATAATTCGCAAGAGATCAGTCGTTTGTTGCAGCCTTGAAAGTAACAATATAAGTGGTGACGGATACTCACAAACAAGCTGGAGGTCAGGTCATCCGATGCAGCCCTGCTTGCCGAAGAACTCGCCGAAATCTACAATACTCCCACTCCTAAGGGGTGGCCAGAGCCAAAAAAGTAAAGGTACTGGATTTATTTGATCGATGTGAGGTGTCCATTACAATGGCTGGGGTTCAATATTTATACCCAAGGCCTGACTACGAGTCCTGGTTGAACAAGACCGGTTATGACATGGAAAAATGAACAAAACTTCCTAATCTAAGATAACTTAGATTCCAATCTTTCCTTTCTATGGAGCCCCACGTGTCTTCTTGCTCTGTGCCTTGCTGATCCTACCGACAGGGCTTATTCCCTAATCTCGCAATTTCATTAGCTGGTCTGGCAATTTATTTAGCCGATTCGATTGGAGAGCTCGGCTTTTCTTGATAATTTCTTGACTTTAAGGACTTCTTGTCTCGGACCAAATTTCTGTGTCAACACTGCCCCCCAATTTCGGGATAAAAGTGATTTTATTTCGAAATTATCCTCTACGCTATCTTGAGGCCGTCGATGTGTCTTCAATAAGAGCCAAGTACTTTACCCTAGGGCTCACTGGTTTTGTTTCTTTCCATGCTCTTGGTCGTTTGCATGCTTCATGGGTATGCCACTTCTTTGTTGGCATCCTACATTCCAAAGTTCCATGGGTGCACTATTGCTTCACGGGCGTTTGGATTTAGCTCCTCTAGCCGACTATAAATGTTCACCTGATCTTTATGAGAACAACTCAATATTCCAACCTTGTTCTTGCTTCCGCTCCTCTGAGTGCTCTCGGCTTTGTTAGATCCCCCTTAGACCAATGCTTCACTATGAAAACCCCTAGTGGCTAGAAGAATTCTTGTGTTTAGGGATATTGTGTCAGCCCATTTTAGTGCCTTGTCAAGCAAGGGAATCAATCGCCGCGACTAGAAGAATTCTTGTGATATCACCTGAGTCTTCTCACCATCTGTATGAGGCTATTCCAGTGTTTGCAAGGCCTTGAATGTGTGGACACTTTCCCCTTATTTGCTCTGCCTATGCCAAGAAGCCTGCGAAGTTGACCAGTGCACTCTTAGTGGATAGGTCTATCTTCTTTCCCCCCTGATACTGCTTCCATCTCTTAGCCGATGCGACCCACTTTTCAGCCTTATGGGGTTCAGACTCCCTTCAATCCAACAAAGTCTTCTTGGGCTGGCTAGTTGGTTTTGGGTGTAATCCTTTTTGTAACAATCCTCCAGGATCCGAGGTATCATAATTATGGAAAGCAATAAATTTTGAATCTGTTGTGTCTCCTAATTCTTCGCAAACTGTCCCCTTGATCTCTAGAGCGACGATTCTTTTCCATAACTGATTCCGATTGTGCAGCCTCGAGGAGGTCTATCGTCGCGTCTTCTGGGTTATAAATACGGGCCATGGTCGTGCACGAGAAACCAATCTGCCACATCTCGATTTTCCAGTTTCCCGAGCGCGAACTGCTCCTTTCATCTTTCGATCCAAAATCATCATCTTTTCTGTAGAGATGGAGAATGGCAAGCGACCTGCTGATGAGATCCCTGACGAGTTTGTGCCGCCACACCAGTGTTCTTGTTTCCAAGAGTAAGGATGAACATGGTTTCGTGATCCTTGAGCCGTGGGTGCGGTAGGGCTTGGCCGGAGCTCCACGGTGGGGTGGTCGGTGGCGCCGGGGAGTGGTGGGAGTCAGGACTTGGGCTGGAAGAAAGCTAAGGAGATGAATAGAGGTTTGATCAGCTGGGGGCGTTGGATCTTGATCCAACGGCTGAGAACGTCGCATAAAATAAAAACAACAAAATTTCAGACTCCTGGATTATAGCAATTCCCATATTTAAATCTTGGAGGAATCATTGGGTAAAAGTACTATAGAGTCATCGTGTGCTTATGGTATAGGTACGTTAGCGTAGTTGACACCAATACCAGCCATTTAGAATCTTGGTTGTAAACATAATAACAAACCTCGAATCTAGACAACTGAGACGTGCCAGTTTACCTAACTACTATGTATGGTTGATTGAAAATAAACATTAGAGCTCCCTTGAATGCATCAGTCTCCTTTTGGTCATAGCTATACATAAACATCGAAGGTGGGTCATCCAATGGTAATTCGTCCCACAAAATGCTTTCGCCTATTCGACAAAAAACACTGCTAAAAAAGCTAGGCTACCATGGTTCCTTCGCTAAGCACTGAGGAAATTTCGTTTAAACAAAAAATTTCACACACCTTTCACATAGGTTGCACAATATGCAATCACCGCCAGCCATAATGGACGTCTACAATTAGTGGGTCGGGTAATCTTTTAGTCTAATTTTTATGGCATGTGACGCTGATATATATAACAAATAGTCACTACTGACAAATTCAAAAGATATATCTTCAACTACTTTATTTTCCTCCTGGGGCTTGAAACACAAATGTACTGTAGAGTTTTGAAACACACGGATCGAGCCATGTGATCGTGTTTTGAAACATGGATCTAGTCCTGTGATCAAATTCACGCATCCCATACTGTCCTATACTTGTTTTGAAGTCACAGGTCTCATCCTACAAGGAACGAGTATTCTACAATATCATGATTAAATTATATTAGGTTATTCCTTGTGGTTCTATGGCAGGAATTAACCAATATTTTACCAAAGGCTAGCCTATCTCGTAATGCTCAGCCTTCTACAATGTCATGATTAAATTCTATATTAGGTTATTCCTTATGGTTCTATGGAAGCAACTAATCAATATTTGACCAACGTCTAGCCTATCACGCGATGCTCATGATGTATGCATGGAATGTTTTCCTTGTGATCGATGCATTTTAATAAGTAAAACTATGATTAGCTATCTACTCAAGAATCATTACTATATTTATGTAACAATTAATGCTAGCCATAATATCATGGTATGATTAGGCAACTTATCGCCGTTGTAATTAACAAAAATGTGACTACTGTCTAACCTATCACACAATGCTCATCATGATGTATGCATGAAATGTTTTTCTTGAGGTCTATGCATTACTTATGAAGCAAAATATGTACACCATATTTTTGTAGTAAGTAAATGCTAACCATAATATTGTGGCATGACTAGGCGATTTATCACCAGTATAAGTTTCTCTAAGCCCCTCCTGGATCTATATATACAAACCCCACCCCTCTCATCATTTCACCTCAACACCAAAGCATCCATTACATTTCGGTTGTAGAATTGTAGTAGTCTGCAAGCTAGGATATTACTAGGTGCTAGTGTTATGGCACGCAGGAAGGTGAATCTCCAGTGGATCTCCAACAATGCTACTCGGCGTGCAACGTACAAAAGACGCTACCAGTCCCTGGAAAAAAAGGCTAGTGAGCTCACCACACTTTGTGGCATTAAGATGTGTGTGGTGGTGTATGGTGATGGCAAGGCCCAGCCGGAGGTGTGGCCCTCTGATGCAGAGGCCAAGAAATTCCTCAAGAAATTCAAGGACATGCCAAATGTTGGCAGCTTCAAGAAGACACAGAGCCAAGAAGAGTTCCTCCAAAGTCGCACGTTGAGGCTCCATGAGCAGGCGAGCAAGTTGGATAACGAGAATCGTGAGCGTGAGACCTTGGTCCTCTTGCATGACAGCTTGGATGGACGTCGTCCAGGCCTGGTTGGCACCACCAAGGACGAGCTCATTAGCCTTAGGGAGATGGTGGAGATGAAGATGAGCAAAGCCAAAGCACGGATCCAGCAGCTTGTCGGTGGGCAGGGAGCCCTCCCAGATCCATTGCAGGTGATGCTACCAGTTTCATCCTCGTCGCAGACACAAGCTTCTTCCTACACCTACAACGAGATGCAAATCATGGCGCCACTAGAGGAACACCAGCTGCAGCAGGACTGGCCGCTTGCAAGCCTGCTGGCCCCAAACTATGGGGAGCTCGGCTCGGCGCTCTATGATGGCTTTGTAGGCTGCAGCAGGGACCCCAGCGGCAGTGGGTGTCAAATGATGCAGCCTTACAATCCGGGTTCTTCCTCAGGGCTCCCATGGCCACAGTAGTGCATGGAGCTCACTTTTCCAATTGTGCATGGCCAGCTCTTATATGTTTTCGGTTGCATTTACATCTGTTACTCTTAAGGGTCTTGTCCTAGGGTCACCCATTGCATCCCATGTCTTGTGCTTCGTGGCAGAATAGTTTGAGTTAGCCTTCATTTTGTTTCATGTCAAACAATATGTATGCATGCATCCCTGTATCCCTCTCAGTTGTTTAGATAAATGATATTATTACTGGTGGTTCTATTTTGTGGTGTTGTTGCTTTATTTGCATATATCCAGGATACGTACCAACCATCTACGAACAATGATAAGGTGCTTTGTTACCACGGGTTCTACAGGATAACACAAACTGAAAAAACAGGTAGCAACATTATTATAAAGATAAATGCCATAATTTTCTTTATCCACTAACATTCTAAATTATTTTCAGAGGTACAGATCACTTGTACTGTACTAAAAGTAGGTAGCTATATAAGAATGGGCAGCAAACCATGATTTTTTTTGCGAGTAATTAAAACCATGAAGAAATTAACTGTGACATCCAAACAGAATGATTGTAATGCAATCAGCAGAATGGAGGAAGTCTCAACTACCCATAAAAGTTAGGACAACTTGCTCCTGTTGACTTTATTTACATGTACTATTATATATATAGCAGGTTCTTCAGTTGTGTCACGTTACGACTTACGAGTCTTAGCACATTTGGTGAAAAGAAAAGTGGTCAAACATTCCTCCATAAACACGTGCTAGGAATAGGGACCAAAACTGAAAGGAACGGTCACAAGAAACAAACACTCTAAGAACTTTCTTGTTTCACCTATTCCACAAGGCTACCAATTTTAATTTGAGGAGCGGACACTACTGAATAGGGATGCAGGTCCCGGTTACGAACTATGGCTTTGGAACGAGTTTTGGGATCGGGATTAGACATGTGGGATTATAATGAATGTGGATGTAGTTCATTTTATTAAAATAATAATTGAAGGTATCCGACGGAGCCTTCACATTAATTCTCCTTAGACACGCATGCGTGGACAAAACAGATAAATCATAGAGATTCTTAAAAAAATGAGAAACATCTGACCTTCAATAGGCTCTAGTAATTATCATCACCAATAACTGTCATTTGATATATCATTTTTTCAGAAAAAATACACATCTCTGCCATTAAGAAAATTATAATCACAAAGGTAGATGAGTTGATTATCCCGATGATTGAACAATGGGATGTCCCCTTGCTAATATAAATCAGATCTTCTGAGGAGGATGTCCAAATTATCAGGTTGATACTATCTAGAGATGGAGGACGTCATAGGGTGGCATTTCGACAACAAGGGGATGTTTTGGGTGAAATCAGCATATAAGGTGCAACGGGCATGAGAAGTGAGAAGACAAAGAAGGAATATAGCATCAGGAGCAAGAGGGAGCATTGGTGAAAATTTCTGGAGAAAGCTGTGGCCACTACACTGCCCACTGAAAATAAAGTATTTCCTCTGGAGATTAATGCTTTGGCTGTTAGAAAGCTGTTGCACAGAAGAGGCATAAGCTTTACACAAAATGTTGCATGTGCGGCAGGCTAGAAGAGGACCGTGGTCACTTATTACTGAAATTCAAAGAAGTGAAAACAGTCTACAGAGCATTGAATCTTTATGAAGTAAGGTGAAGATTGTTGGAGGCCGGATCAGCCAGGGAATTGATGGAAATGATTCTGGGGCAGAAGGGGAAAGAACAACTCACCGTTGTATTGATTTTGTGGCTGTGGTGGGGGGAGAGAAACAAAAGAAAAGAGGAAGGGACAAGTCGGACAGTCTGCCACACCACCGGAATGTTTCGCTGGAACAATAACATAGACTGTTTTCAGACAGTTCGTGTTCTCATGGACTGTCCGCCAGAACGCCCCATGCACAGCAGTGAGTTGTCACTGCAGGAGCACTTGTGGCCCCACATGTCAGCCCAGTTGTCCATTTTATGGAGAGCTCAGTGACCAACATCCTCCACTCTCTCACACTCCCTCTCCTCCCTCACACTAACATTCAATCTAGTTGATCTCCTCCACTCTCAGACACCAAGAGCAAGAAGAAAGGAAGAAGGGATTGGAGCATCACCACTAGCAAGAAGGCCATGAAGATCAAGTAGGAGCTGCTGTCCACAGGAGGGTTGGGGATTGAAGAGGGGGGAGCCCTCTCTCCCTAACCATTTGGAGCTAGGAGGAGAAGGAGAACCCAAGAAGAAAGGAAGGAGCAAGGGAAGAAAGGGCAACACCAGCTTCTTCACCTTGTTGAGAAGCTCAACAACATTCCCCTGACCCCTTCGGTAAGGATGGATTTGAGCTTAGGCACATTTTCATCACATTCATGAACTAGATCTTCATCACCTAGAAAAACACTCCCAATGACCAAGATGCTAGAAAGATGCAATGTAGCTTAGTTTGGATATCTAGATGTGCTCTATAGTACCCTAGGAGCAGCCCACAACAACAGAGTATAGACATGAAAGTAACATAGATGAAGATCCACATTTCAAGATGTTCATTCTGCACTGAACATGCTCAGGCCGTCTGCACAGTCACCGGACCGTTCCGCCAAATCTCTTAGAGAGTTTGCACTTCTGTCCCAGCCGTTGATATTTTCGCGGACTGTCTGCCCGCGCCGCGGACCGTTTGGAAGAACAGCTACAGAAATCAAACACTTAGGGCCTACAGGCTTGTCCACATAGACCATCTATCACACACGCGGACAGTCTGACTATAATTCATTTTCACCAACAAAACTTAGTAATTTTGGGTTTGGATCCTCGGATCGTCAGCTTGAACCCCGGACCATCTGCAAGATCTAACACTTAGGAATTTCAGAGTTGCTCCGGTGGACCATTATCACAGACCGTCCAATGCTCTACCGTATTGTCCGCCAGGACATCGACAGAACCAACAATACTACACTACACACATATGTTACATATACTTGTCATATATGGGTGTGACAAGCCAAGTACTTGATGGCGACCGATGTTAGTACCTTTCAAACCGTTCGTGGGCATCCGTGGCTTTATTGGGGAATGATTGCGACATACTGAGGTAACCTTATGTACCAATGGGTCGTATAGGCGATATCCCTTGTCTTTGGTGGGGTTAGTGTATATCCCTCTGCAGAGTTTCCTTTTCGAACGCCATAAGTTTTGTACTTCTAGATACGGACTAGAGTTGAAACAAGGACTCATGGAAGATCAAGGTCCAAATGCATGTTGCTTACATTTACCTTGAACCATGCTATGCTTGTTAATGCCTAGTATTATTCTAACATTTATATTCTTGCACAAATTTCCTTTATGCAAAACCAGATGCATTCCTTGCTACTAACCAAATGCATTATACTTGTATTGTATTTGGTAAGTCCTACGGAGTACAATTGAGTACTCACCCTGTTATTGTTTAAGTTTTTCAGGTATTGTTGTCCCAACGTATGGGTTCTTCTATGCAACCGAGTGCAATGAGGACCAAGAATGGTAGAGAGACTAATGTCTCGTAAATATGTGGAATGTGGCACCCCCCCCCCACATTGTTATCTTTAAAACTATGTTGTTGTAAGACTTCCGCTACTCTGATGTTGTCGATTAGGAAGGATGTATGTACTTTTTGTGTTATGAACTAAGTTTGGAACATGGTTTGTAAACTAATGTACCCTTTGTGATGTAATATGATCTAGATGTGTGTTGTGATATTTCCTTTCCTTTGTGTGATCCTAGATGAAGGTTGGACATAGTACATCATATGGGTGGTGTACCGGGATGACATATTAAGTGATCTATCTAGCCTAGCAGTCAATGGAAGACTACTGAGTTTGGTAATCTACTTAAAATGGAGATGATCCTGACACTATTCACCACCCCCCTCTAGCTATCTACATCCTATCAACCGTGACCTTCAGGATCTAGTGGATCCCTCCTTGGCAAAACCCTCCTCAACACTGCTATTTGCCTAGCACTAATCGAGACATAGGATGATTATTGTCAGAGTCTAGAGCTGTCTACTCTTCGTAAGTATCGTTATCACAAGCTACCTCCACATATAAATTATTTGAAGCCATAGCATCGCCAATATCATCTTCATCACTCAAATCATCATCATCACTTACATCATCTTGACATCCTCCAACTTCACTACCTTCATCTTAGGTTGCTTCATCTTTGCCAACTCTACAAGATCTATCATCATTAATCATTTTGTTGCCATCATGGCATCTAGCTACATAATCATAATAAGCATCTACATCATCTGCTGCACCACAACCTTCCATACCACCATATATTGGTTGTGTGAGTACTATTTCTTCTTCTTCTGAAGGACCATTTTCTATGCATGGTTGGTACGAATCCAAAGATTCAATGTTCTGGCTTCCAATGATATAATCCTTATGTGCCATCAAATTAAGAGATCGAACTTATGAGGCCAATACAACTTTCCTTGCAAGCATCCCACTCATACTCGCTACTAATTTTAAGCATCCTCTTGATCTATGGACCTTTTAATGACCCTACATCTATCACCCCTTCCAACTACACAACCACATCTCCTTCTGTCCAACCCACCCTTCCTTTCACTCAGGCAACTAACTTGGTCAAAGAGCGTGATTCCCAAAAAATAAAAACATTCTCCAACATGTCCTCAAATTCAACACTATCATATCCCATGTCCTAAGCACACGTCCTCCATAATCCAACCTCACTAATTTATATATCTACAGTCATCACGCATCAAATGTAGTCACATACCATGGTCATGTCATTAAATACATTTGGAATTATTAACCAATCATATATACGTAATAAATTAATACCTTTCGACCTAAGTTTGCCTATAAACAATTATTACTTGGCATTGATTACAGTGATAGATTATAGTTATAGATGCATATAACATTATTGTACCAATAACAGAAGTATCGTCCTAGGGCCTCCAATTGACTGCTACCATGCTTTTTGAGGTACAGGATTGTGGTGTATACAAGCATATATCATATATGAGGATTGAGGACTTAACAATTAATGTGAAAAGGCTATATTGTCCCACTTATGTATTAGCCTTGTGGTGCTACAAGGGGTTAGTTTTTGGGTTCCGATGGCCCATTTTGTTTTGCTATGTGTCCACACAAATGATTAGATTATGGTAGGTGGAGCGCATTTTATACATGCGTCTACAGCATTTTCATAAAAAATCATTTTGTGAACTAGGCTAGGCAAGAACCCTAATGCCCAACGAAGAACATTACAGGGTTCTAACAATAATTCGACAAAAAAAAACAGAGCTAGTATAGCACACATAGGTCACAAAATCATCCTAAACACAAATTTCACAAATACATCACCAAACCAACCTTACAGCCATAGTATAGGGTTCTACAAATAAACAACCAATGCAATTAAATCTAACTAGACGGAATGGGAGAGGGGAAGAAGGATTACCTCGAAGAAGCATCCACAAGTGAGATCAGGCCTCCCTAGGGCTACATTTGGGGGCTAGGCTTCATGGAGACGGAGGGGACAGAGAGAAAGAAGCACGCCGGTAGAGAATAGAATGGAGAGAGGAGGAACAAGGGGGCAGACGTGGCCTTTAAGTGCCCAAACCTCATCATCAAGTCCACAGGGCCCACCACCACGTCGAGTGCTACATGGCGAAGGCGACCAATGCCCTAGCTAATGTGGTAGGGCTTCGTGTAGTCTGAGACCACACATGTCGAGCCTCGAACCTCGGTGTGGTGTCCTATGATGCCGAGCTTCAGGTCCATTCTTAGACATGGTTTTGCTCGGGTCTATTTATAAAAAGTTTCCAAAAAGGACCAAAATGCAAATTTTTCACATGCTCACTTCATCGCTAGCTTTATAATTGGCATCCATCAATCGTTTTTTCAGCCCCCGGGCAGCCATGGGCACGGCAATACCACATTACAAATTATGTGCTCCATGATGTCCGCCTGTGTGATGACACATGGCCTCCTCGTGCACTTAAATCATGCAGGACCAAAGCAAATCAATCTATAGGTTTCCAGTAGATCAGACCTTTGTCTCTGTGTTTTCACATAGATAATTCTTTGCACATGAAGATAAAGAGATGGCAAAGAGAAACTTAGTACCGGTACATAGATAGAAAAAAACTTCTAATCATATGGCTAGCAACTAGTTCACCATCAAGCACTATGCACGAGATCACTCGCGGAGCGTAGTGGCGGCCAACCTGAGCGCCTGCCCCCCCTTCCTCCATGCTAATCTTACTACATCTCTGGTCACTAGTTATCATGTGCAAGCGCTGTGCTGCAAGACAATGGAAAGAAAAAACCAGGAATACAAGTCGTTTTGAAGAAAAATAATAGGATGGCCTGTAAGCTTGTACGTTGTAGGTCTCTAGAAGGCTTGAGGATCACAAAAAAATAGGCTATAAATTAACTACGCTAAGCTAACAGCACGACGTGCACAACAGTTTAACAGAGCTGTATTGAGGATTCAGCCAAGCAAAGCAAAGCAACCCGGGGACCTTGGTGCTCGGCATAAGCATGTCACCGTGGAGGTGGAGCGGCTTTTATCTGCTTCACGGTTCCCTACAACATTTAATCAATCGTCAATGCACAGTTAGCATCTGAATCATATGCGCGCGCACACACACAATCAATTTGTTATAAAATAGGCAGCACCTAGCTGTATTGTTAAAGAAAAATAAAAATAAGCTAGATGATTTCTGTGGAGTGGTGATATATAGTAAAACTAAACACATAATTAAAGTGGAATCTAATTCTATATTTGCAATATACAAAAACTAACTGACTTAAAAATTATCAAATATATGTTAGTAAATAAAATGAAGCATGAGTAAGTTACAATCTTATTTTAACTCGAACACTAAAATAGATGGAAGCAAAAATAATTACTTGATCCGTTTTTTGCTCGACCAATATGATATGTGATCTCATATTCTGTATAATCAGAAATGCATGGGTCAAGCTAAACCATACACTTCAATACAATTTTTTTTTTAAAAAAAATGCACGGATTGAATTATTTCACCTTTTAGTTTTACTTCTGACAAAGAATTTTTCGGTTAAGAAAAATTTTCATCTAATCAAACAATGACAAAGAAATTTCGGGTGACATGGCGACCAATACTTGTCCCGAAGGGTATAGTGTCTCTTTTCCTGGTAGGAAATGTATTGCAGAGATTAATGCATGCCGCAGCCATACATACTACATGCTAATGCAATCTGCATGCATGGAGCTGGTCAAGCGTCCACACCAAATAAGCACAGGGACATGATTGCCTTCATAGAAAAGGGAAACTAGTAGAAAACAGACATTTTGTCTCGGCACCATTTTCGGAGTTACTCCCGGCATTTTTTTGAACCCGGGAGTGAAGTAGATTTAATCCCGGCTATACCCTCGAGCCGGGAGTAAAGGTCGCTGCCCAACGCTGCTGGCTCGGCAGGCAAACCTTTAGTCCCGGTTAGAGGCTATAACCGGGACTAAAGATCGACATTTAGTCCCGGCTAGAGCCACTAACCGGGACTAAATGTTTAGTCCCGGCTGGAGGCTTTAGACGGGAATAAATATTGCTCTTTGTTCCTGGTTATAACCTCTAACCGGGAATAAAGCTTCCGCTAGTAGTTATTAAAAAACAAATAGTTTTAGTTTATTATTTTCATTTATATTCTTTTCTTAAGTATACTTTGATTTTTAGAGTCTTTTGTTGAAAAAATAGTTTTAGATTTTAGGGGAAAATTATAATTTTCACACATAAGTTTTTAAGTTTTATTTTACCGTATTTCGACGCAAAATTCTAGTGTTTTCAATCTATAATTCACCGTATTTCGTCTCACGCGGCACAAAGAAAAATGTAATAATAAAAATAATTATCAGAAAAACCTAAGATCTTATGTGGGGCCCATATTTTGGGGGTAAATGACTGCCAAAAAAATTCCAAGCCATTTCGACATAGGCGGAGTCGACGTGCTTCCCAGAGATATATAGAACCTTTCGTCGAACCCTATCTATACACCTAAGTTCTCTGGGATTCTGAGGTCCATATGGTTTCCAGTGCTGGATTGGTCTCAAACTTTTTCTCAAGACTGCAAATGCCCTGTGTGAGGCCACCGCCAAATTTGAGATTTTTCTGAGCTGGTTTGGTGCTTTTTGCACTTTAATTGAATTTCCACACGAATTCATTGATTAATTATACGTTGAACTGAGTTCACCCCCGAAAAGATCCAAAATGGTGTTAAACTTTGCCAAATGGTCTCTTGTGCCCTAGGTGACAAATCTCTGTGAAGGTCGATGCAAAATTCTAGTGTTTTCAATCTATAATTCACCGTATTTCGTCTCACGCGGCACAAAGAAAAATGTAATAATAAAAATAATTATCAGAAAAACGTAAGATCTTGTGTGGGCCCATATTTTGGGGGTAAATGATTGCCAAAAAAATTCCAAGC
Organism: Miscanthus lutarioriparius; assembly: GCA_904845875.1. NCBI lineage: Eukaryota > Viridiplantae > Streptophyta > Magnoliopsida > Poales > Poaceae > Miscanthus > Miscanthus lutarioriparius. Next base: position 48,387 of record CAJGYO010000913.1, on the reverse strand, counting down.
CATTTCGACATAGGCGGAGTCGACGTGCTTCACAGAGGTATATAAAACCTTTCGTCGAACCCTATCTATACACCTAGGTTCTCTGGGATTCTGAGGTCCATGTGCTTGCCAGTGCCGGATTGGTCTCAACCTTTTTCTCAAGGCTGCAAATGCCCTGTGTGAGGCCACCGCCAAGTTTGAGATTTTTCTTAGCTGGTTTGGTGCTTTTTGCACTTTAATTGAATTTCTGCGCGAATTCACCGATTAATTATACGTTGAACTAAGTCCACCCTCGAAAAGATCCGGAATTGTACCAAACTTTACCAAATGGTCTCTTGTGCCCTAGGTGACAAATCTCTGTGGAGGTCGACGCAAAATTCTAGTGTTTTCAATCTATAATTCACCGTATTTCGTCTCACGCGGCACAAAGAAAAATATAATAATAAAAATAATTATCAGAAAAACCTAAGATATTGTGTGGGCCCATATTTTGGGGGTAAATGACTGTCAAAAAAATTTCAAGCCATTTCGACATAGGCGGAGTTGACGTGCTTCACAGAGGTATATAGAACCTTTCATCGAACCCTATCTATACACCTAGGTTCTCTGGGATTCTGAGGTCCATGTGCTTTCCAGTGCCGGATTAGTCTCAAAAAATTTTCAAGAATGCAAATGCCCTGTGTGAGGCCACCGCCAAGTTTGAGATTTTTCTGAGCTGGTTTGGTGCTTTTTGCACTTTAATTGAATTTCTGCGCGAATTCACCGATTAATTATACAATTATTGACGAAGAACTTAAAAATTTACGTTAAAATGATGTGAAAACAAATTTCCTGTCAAAAACCAATAGATTTAATGATTTTAATTAAAGTCTATATTTTTGCATTAACGAAAATAGTGATTATTAGTTGCATTATGTTCAATATTTATAATTAAAAAGACAGTAGTTTAGCTCACATATTTTTCTTGTGTGCAGTAAATCAAAATAAATTTTATTATTTTTTTTAAAAAAATATTATGCCTAGTATTTAATTTACTAAGCAAATAATAAGAATTTAACATTTAAATAAAAAGAAATATATATAATACACTAACCAACCAAAAAACTGGCGCGAAGTGAATTTTCCAGCCCCTTTAGTCCCGGCTTCGATCACGGCCCGGGACGAAAGGTGGGCTGCATTTGGCGGCCCGCCAAAAATTACCTTTAGTCCCGATTGGTGGTTGGAGCCAAGACTAAAGGACCTTTAGTCCCGGCTGGTTATTGGAGCCAGGACTAAAGGTGGACTTTTAGTCTCGGCTGGTGGTTGGAGCCAGGACTAAAGGTGACCTTTAGTCCCGGGCAGTGTTAGGAGCTGGGACTAAAGGTCCCTCTCCTATATACGCCAGCTCCCTTCTCTTCCTCCTCTCACTTCTCGTCTTCGACTTCATCGTCATCAGCGAGCCGCGCCGCAGCCAACCGCCGCCGATTCGGCTCCCCGTCACCAGATCGTGGATCCCGGCCACCCCGACGCCGCCCTCCTCGCCGGAGGAGCCCCGACACCGCGCCCGTCACCGGAGGAGCCCCCGAGACGACGCCCCACGCGCGCTGCCTCTCGTCGTGGCCCCCACGCCGGCCTGCACGCGCCACCGGCCTCCCCACCGACGGCGCCCCCCCGTAGGCACTACACGACGCCCCCCACGACGCCCACGCGCCGCCTCTCACCAGCATCTACACGACGCCCCGTGCACGCCGCCTCTCGCCGCGGCCCACGCTGTCCTCCACGCGCCACCGGCCTCCCCACCGACGGTGGCCCCCCACGGGCACACTCCACGCAACACCCGTGCTCGCCTCCCCGGCCACCGACGCTGGCCGGCCGCCCCGCGCAGGCACCACCGCCCCCAGCCATCAATAAGTATATAATTATTTATAAATTTTATTTTTTATATATATGAAATGTATATGGAAGTATATGAAATTATATGTATGAAATGTATAAATTGATGTTATATATAATACTAAATTTCATTTTATATGTATGAAATTATATGTATGAAATGTATAAATTTACAAGTATAATACTAATTAAATTTCATTTTATATGTATGAAATTATAATAATGGGTTATATATATATATATATATGAAATGTATAAATTTATATTTATATCTATGAAATGTGTATGAAATTATATGCCTAAACCCTAAACCACCCTATATATATGTAATCCATTAAAATTATATATATGACATGTATAATTTTTACTTAGGAAAAAATCTATTGTGGAGTATGAAAAAAATTATATATCTATGAAACGTGTATGAAATGTCTATGAAACCCTAATTGCATAATTATTGTTTTATAATTGTTTAGGCTCTCAATGGCCGACCCGAGAGACGATGACCTGGAGGCGGAAATGATGGATATTATCAACGCCGGCACTGAACATTGTGCCGATGTTGATAATGACCAGCAGGAAGACGACGGGAGTCAATACTTGAATCTCGATCATATTGTTGAGGAAGTTGTTCATGAAGATAATTTTGGCGAGGTATATATTTCTCAATATATAGCTCTCATACATGTAGCCCACTGGATCGACCTTCATTTTATAATACTTTTTGTGTTTCTATGCGTACATAGCTGTCTGGATCGACGACGACGACGGGGAACACAAAGAATGTTCGAGGGGCCAAAAAGCCGTTGGAAGGCCGCTACATCATCTCAGAATTCAATGTGGCTACAGGCGAACCACTAGGACAATATGCACAGAAATTCGCGTACCACTGTGGGTACCTTGTAAGGGACAAGCTCCCGATCAATGCCCGTGAATGGAAAAAAATAATAAAGCTCCTCATATTAGTTATGTCTCTGATAAGGACAAGGAGCTAATTTGGTAAGATGTTCTTGCACATTTCACGCTCCAAACAGATGATTATCATGAAGACATCACCCACGAAAGGTTGACAGAGCGAGTTAGGCACTGGATAATGAAGAAGATGGCCACCCAATTCCAATCTTGGAAGAAGCAGCTGTACAAATCATACATCAAGAAGAACAAGACTCCAAATTGCAACGATAAGGGCCAATCATGAAGGCAAGGCCCTACTAGGAGGAATTTGTACAGTACAAGACATCAGAAGAGGGTGTGGAACGGGCGAGAAGGAACCAAGAGAATTCTAGACAAAAGCAATACCACCATAACATGGGATCAGGTGGCTACGCGACTTCCATTCCCAAGTGGCAAAAAATGGAAGCAGACCTTATTGCCAAGGGGGTCGTACCTGAATCAGCACCGTGGCCTGAACGCACAAAGCGTTGGTTTTTAGGTCATGGGGGAGTATTGGACCCAGTCACCGGGAAGCTCATCCATGGCACAAAACTCGGAAGAGCAACAGAAAGGTTGATTCAAATTCTAAAAGCTTGAGATAGTGGACTATTCCGGCCCAACAGAGAGAAAGATGAACTGACAGATTCCATCGTGACTGCTGAGCATTGTGGACGAACTAGAGGCAAAGGGGCCGTTCCGTGGGTGCAAGGTTTCCCTGAATGGATCGATTCGTACAGAAGCCGCCAGAGACAGAAGGATGAGGAGGCAGAGAGGATCCGCATCTTGCAGCAATATGTTATTGAGTCACGGGAAGCGGTGCTTGAATCACAGAGGCGAGAAAAAGAAATGCAAGCAAAAATGCAAGAGGAAGTCGCAAGGCAAGTGCAAATACAATTGAGTGCCCATGGGATTACAACAGCTCCAGGAATCAACATTAGCTCCGATCAGTTGAGAAGCAGTTGTGCTTCTACGGAGCTGCCTGATGCCATAAAAGATGCAGAGCTGCGCTTCCCCGTGGATGATGTCACTGAACCTTTTACATCATGTGAGCTGCACATTCCAAAAGATAATGGCACAGTGAAGGTGGCTATTGGTGTTATAAACCCTATCGACCGTACCAAGACACCAAGAATCCATGAGGCAGTAGTACCAGCTGGATATGCTACCGTCTCGGTGGATAAAGCTATTGAAGGTTTTAGCGATGTGCCTCTTGACATTCATGGAGGTGATGGGGAGAAGACCGTGGGAGAAGCAGAGAAGTCATTCATTGCATGGCACAAGCGCTACATCAATATTCCTGGGAAGCCGTTGCCGTACAATAGGTACGGATGAAAGTGAACGAAACAATTTTTTTATTAATTTTATATTGCCTCTTAAATAACAATTGACTCATTGTCTTCTGTACGCACACAGCAGGGCCTCCCCCAACCTAAGTCCAATAGTACAATCACCAGACCAGCATAGTGCTCCGGGAGGCAGTTACGATGGGGTAGAAGACACGGCTGCATCCCCACCATCTCCAAGACGGTCTCCACCGCCGCCGCCACCGCCTCCAAGGTGTTCCCCAACGCCGCCTCGCAGGTCTCCAATGCCTGTTCCCCCACCTCCTCCCATGAACTAGGGAAGACGGCTGCAAATAAATAAGCCATCTGCCCCACCGGCGAAGACGACCAAGAAGGCCCCCGTGAAACCAAGGACAATTCCACAGAAATTGCCTGGTGAAATGAGTAAAGAGGAGTTAGATGATGCGGTTAAAAAAAACCATCGAAGCATTCTTCTCAGGCACAGGGAAGAGGAAGCAGCAGGAGTAGAAGCACTTCCACCTACCTCCAGCTAAACTAAGGCGGATGGTGGAAGCTGAGCAGAAAAAGAGGCGCCAAGCTCGTAAGCCCTCGCCACCATCAGACTTTGACCGCACTCTTAGCAAGATAATCAAGAAAGCTGCTAAAGCAGGGAAAACTGTTGCACAACTCGGAGAACAAGAATTGCAATCAGTCCCTCCTCTAGTTATTGCTAATGAATATGGTTCAAACATAGATATCTGGATATGATGGAAATACCTGCTGATAAAGAGTTGGATATGGCGGAACTTGCTAACTTTTATGCTATGAGAGGTATCGACCTTGGCGATTTCCTCTTCGAAAGTGTGCTGGTAGCGGATGAATGGCAGAAATATGAGCATGGCAGGAGTCTATGGAATCCTAAGACCATCAATGAACTGGGTACACAATTGTTCAAGCTAAACACCTTGTACCTCGATGTGTGTCACCGGAACGAGTTCTATATTTCTGTCAGAATCAAAGACGACCATTGGTTCCGTGGCGATGACGTTATGTACATTGAGTTAGCTGAATTACACCAACTAGTCCACCAGAACTCTCTCGACAAGACTCTCATCAGCTGCTATTGTCTGTAAGTGATTCTTTCTACTAATTAATAATAAGTCGCTACGTACGTACATGTCTGTGTTTATTATCCTCACTCTATATGTATGATGCAGGTTTGAGATGGGAGAGTGCAAAAAGAGAGGGTGTACTGATATTGGTTTCATTGATCCACATATCGTATTCAAAAGCCCTAAACCCCAACCAACATGGAAAGCAGAAACGGAGGCCAATATCAAGATGTTCTTAGAGAAGCAACGTGACAAGAAATGTATACTCTTCCCCTACAACTTCAGGTAAGTGTTCATAATGTCGACGATCGTGTATCCATATATATATGTTCACTGTACCTGTTAGCTAATTAATGAGTGTTAATGGACATGGCAGTAAACACTGGATATTGATGGAACTCGATCTGAAGAAAGGTCATCTAGGCATTTGGGACTCGATGAGAAAAGAGCAAAAAGAGTTCCAAGAGATGATAGATATTATTCAGAGGTAATTGTAGTCTCACTAGCAAAACTATTCTAGTCTCTCTGCATGCAAATTAATGGTCCAAATATTTTTATGTTATTTGGTAGTTGTTGGGAAAAGGTCTGTCAGGAACACCATATGAAACGCAAAGTGCCACTGAAAGTAGTGCTATACAAAGTAAGTACTATATACCTACCTTAGTTCAATTTCCCTATGCTCGGATGATGACGAATCTTTTTCTCGTAAAGTGGATTCTGCGGCAGCCCCAGGGGACCAATATCTGTGGATACTATGTTTGCGAGTTCATGAGAGTGTGCTAAAAAAGAACTAGTCTAGAGGAAAAAAGGGTAAGTGTACACATATATATATTCTTCATACATATATTTATATATATATATATTCGTGATAGATACAATTTATTTATCATTATTCTTGATACATATATATATATATACTAATATACTTTTTCTTTATCTCATATCTTAAATTGAAGACTTGTTGGTTGAAGGAAAAAACCCTGGACACACACCATCTCAAAGCAATCCAAGAGACAATAGGTGGATTTCTGAATGATCAGGTCTTAACTCCCGGCGGCGAGTTTTACTATGACCCAAATATGTGATGATGAAAGCCAAATTTCATATTGATCCAAAGAACATGTGATAATGAAATGTACAATTAATGCAAACTTTACATGTGACGATGAAATGTAATATTATGTTTTAGTTTACTTTTACTTGTGTTGCTTGCGTGCATTGATCGAGCGAAAACTTTACAGTACGCGCGCGTATACGTATATTACTTTGCAGCGAATAATGCGTATTCGAAAACCAAATTAAAACAAAAAAGAATCATCAATTGAAATAAGCAGGAAAAGAAAAAAAAAGACCCTTTAGTCCCGGTTGGTATAACCAACCGGGACTAAAGGTCCACTTCTATTCCCGGCTACTAACCCTTTATTCCCGAACTCCTATAACCGGCTGCGTAACCGGGAATAAAGGGGGTTGGCAGCCGGGAATAGAAGCCCTTTTTTTACTAGTGAAAAGCCATGAGAAGATGCTTTCGACTGCATTGATGAATATAAGAAGAATAGACATACCACTAGTATAGTGTTAAGCATGTAGCAAGTAGGCGTTGCTCTTGCCTCTTCCAGCTAGTTGTTGGGTTGCCTCTCCCTATAACTGGCATTGGGCCACCCGCCAAAAACTCCAGTGCATCAGGCTATAGGCACGGCTACACCATGCGGGACTCTACTTATCATCAGCGACGGAGCCAGCGGTGGGGCTGGGGGGGGGGCTCTAGCCCCCCCTACCGATCCTAGGCACGTGGAGCCCCCCTAAGCCCTCCCTTAAAATTTTATGCATATATGTATTAGGTAGGAGGGGCTAAGGTTAAGAGAAGATAAAAAAGCCTCTATTCTGTTGTTTAGCCCCTCCTAAATGTTTTTCTGGCTTCGTCACTGCTTATCGTCTAGTTGTCGATCCAACATCAGAAGAGAAGGGGGAGTCAGAAGCGATTCATGGTGCTGGTTCTGGCCACCATCAGCTAGCTTCACCTATGCTAGGGTTTTGATTTCACGCAGTCAGAATCTAAGAGTGAGTGAGAGAGAGAGAGGGAGGAAGACGAGTGGCAGACGGTTGAAGCGCTATTGAGACGAGGAAAGGATCGGTTTCTGTGGCTTGGCCTGTGCACGTGGGATTTGGCCTGTGGGGCATAGAGTCATGGGACACTTTACCATTTGGGTGTGGCCCTATTCAATAAGCCAAGAAAACAACAAGATGCAATGTCATTTGTTCCATCTTCCCCAACCTCTGAAAACGCCACTTGGCCCACCTCTCTCCAATTGTGATCTGCGCTTGTGCAACTACTTCACCGACCATGGAGATGAAGGGTGTTCTCGAAACCTCACTAACTTGGTGTGGATGCCCCAGCTTGCCGATGAGTGCATCTACCCTTGTTTGAAAGAATATTGAATAATTTTTCTATCAAGTGATACTCATACACCTCAGTTGTATTCTGGATGAAAGAGTTAGACTACAACAAACTTGACATTCTATGACTATGTCTATTTTCAATAGATCATATAATATCTGCCATGACACATGATTCGTTATGCTTCAGTGACAAAAATCGCTTCATCACATATCTTTTGTCATTAACCATGTTCTGAATTTTTTTCATAGAACTTATGACAATAATTTTTTGTCACTAATTTATGGTGATAGGAAACTTATTTAGAAAGGTAGGCCACTCATAGTAAATCACTTAGTCACTAATTTTTTCATCAACCATAGCCTAGGTTCTACAAATAAACAATCAATGCAATTAAATCTAACTGGACAGAATGGGGGAGGGGAAGGAGAATTACCTCGGAGTAGCATCCACAAGTGAGATGAGGCCTCCCTAGGGCCGCATTTGGGGGCTAGGGCTCGTGGAGACGAAGGGGAAAGAGAGAAAGAAGCATGCCGGCAGAGGATAGAATGGAGATAGGAGGAAGAAGGGGGCAGACACGGCTTTTAAGTGCCCAAACCTCATCATCAAGTCGGGGCACAACGAGGTCTGTAGCTTGGCATTAACTGGACCAGTGACGAGGTCCATGGGGCCCACCGCCACGTTGAGTCCTATGTGGCAAAGGCGACCAACGCCCTAGCTGACGTGGTAGGGCTTCGTGTAGTCTGAGACCATGCATGTCAAGCCTCGAACCTTGGCATAGTGTCCTATGACGCCGAGCTTCGGGTCTTCTTAGACATGGTTTCGCTCAGGCCTATTAATAAAACTTTTCCAAAAAGGACCAAAATGCAAATTTTTCACATGCTCACTACATCTATAGCTTTCTAATTGGCATCCATCAATTGTTTTCTTCAGCCCCCCCGGGTGGCCATGGGCACGGCAATACCAACCAACTACGTGCTCCATGCTGTCCGCCTGCAGACGACACATGGCCTCCTCATGCACTTAAGTCATGCAGGACCAAAACAAAGCAATCTATAGGTTTCCAGTAGATCAGACCTTTGTCTTTGTGTTTTTGCGTAGACAATTCTTTGCACATGAAGATAAAGAGATGGCAAAGACAACTTAGGCCAGTCTCAATGGTCATTTCATGGGAGTTTCATGCACATTAAATGAGATGACACATCAGCAAAAATAGAATATTTGCAAGTTTCGAGGAGGAGAGAGAAGGGAAACGTTTCATCCCCACGAAACGAGCATGCACCATTTCCAACACCTGGGAAACCGCGTGAAACCAGCGTTGAGGAGGAAAGTTTCATCACGAGCGATCTCGTGCTCCAGGCGCGCGCAACACCGATCCTTCCCACGCCTGCCCCGCCTTTGCTCCTTTCCCTTCCCGTACAGCAGAGGCGAGCAGGTTGGGAGCTCCGGGCGGCGCCGGTTGAGAGCCGCGGCCTAGATCCAGCGCCATGGATCCGGTTGAGAGCTCCAGGCGCAGCTGTACGAGGCTGAAGAAGGAGGTCGTGGGCGTGGCGGAGCAGAGCGGCACAGTGTGAAGCTGACCATCTTGTGAAAACAACCATATGAAGTGATGGTTGCTCGAAGCTTAGCTCGTAGCTCATATGGTTAACTTCTATTTCAGTGATGGTTGCTGCTACTGGTCTGAATGTTTAAGAAGTGAACTGAGAGAGAGAGAGAGAGATAGGCTATCTGAATTTTTTTTTCTCTGAAATGAAAATGTATCTGCATTTTATCTGAATGAAAATATATCTGAGTGTTATCTATATTTGCCTGAATATGCTCCTATCCTTTTTGCCTGAGATGTGAAAGAATGTGTGGAAATAGCTCTGTGAATTTCAGTGTGCCAACGTGAAAACAACTATCTGCAGGTACTGATTGTGAACAGTTTGATATATAGTACTTGATTTGAAAACAACTGGAAATGGCTACATGATTCATAGGGTGCATATGATCCCAACAACCTGCAGCAATTAAATGCTTTGATTTGAAACACTGCATTGTTGAGGTTGTTTCATTCATTGTTTCATTTTATTTTCGTTGACGTGTCAATTTTGGAAACACTGGCCATTGAGACTGGCCTTAGTACCAGTACATAGAGGAAAAAACCTTCTAAACATATGGCTAGCAAGGTTCACCATCAAGCACCATGCATGAGATACGGATCTTTTATCTGCTTCATGGTTCCCTACAACATTTAATCAGTCGTCAATGCACAGTTAGCATCTGAATCATATGCATTCACACACAGCCATACAATCAATTTGTTATACAGTAGGCAGCACCTAGCTGTATTGTAAAAGAAAAATAAAAAGAAGCTAGATGATTTCAGTGGTGTGGTGATATATAGTAAAACTAAACACATAATTAAAGTGGAATCTAATTCTATATTTAAATTTGCAATATACAAAAACTAAGTGACTTAAAAATTATTAAATTTATGTTAGTAAATAAAATGAAGCATGAGTAGGTTACAATCTTATTTTAACTCGAACAGTACTAAAATAGATTGAAGCAAAAATAATTACATGATCCTTTTTTTGCTCGACCAATATGATATGTGATCTCATATTCTGTATAATAAAAAATGCATGGGCCCAGCTAAACTATACTCTTCAATACAAATTAAAAAAAATGCACGGATTGAATGATTTCACCCTTTAGTTTTACTTCTGACAAAGAATTTTTCGGTTAAGAAAACATCTAACCAGACAATGACAAAGAAATTTCAGGTGACATGGCGACCAATACCTGTCCCGAAGGGTATATTGTCTCTTTTCCTGGTAGGAAATGTATTGCAGAGATTAATGCATGCCGCAGCCATCATACTACGTGCCAATGCAATCTGCATGCATGGAGCTGGTCAAGCGTCCACACCAAGTATAAGCACAGGGCCATGATTGCCTTCATAGAAAAGGGAAAAGCCATGAGAAGATGCTTTCGACTGCACTCGAGGTTTTTTATGCTTGCGCAAGAAACAAATTACATGTGCAGAAAGCAGATACAATTGAAGGATTAAATTAATCTGCCGATGATCCCTAGCTAGGTACCAGGGCTTAAAGCAGATACATGAGCAGATACATGATCAGATACATGAATACATAAAACCAGAATGTATCAGTGCACATATATATACAAAGAGAAAAGAAACCAAAAGGCAAAGTATGCAGCATTGCCCATTGTGCTGCTCAAAGTTGTGACATGAGATAAAGAGGGCCAGTTCCACTGAATGATCATGTTCATGAGGTCGGTGGTCCATGAGATTTCACACACGCCTACATGAACCCCCTCTCCTTCTCTAACCTAGTCCTACCTAGCTGCTCCTCCCTACTGGAAATTAAGACTAACTCGAACTCCACTGTCCCATTGCATCGTGATGGCCCATGTCCTGGCCAGCAGCTAGCTGCTAACAAACAAACAAACATGCCCGTTATCCAAAAGGACGAGTGATCTAACATACTCCCTCCATCCAAAAGGATGAGTGATCTAACTCACTGCAGCATGCAAGGCCAATACGAGCCGCACGTTTGCCCCCGCGTCAGGAGTAATTAACGCGGCCAGCAGCGCAGTTCCAGGGAGTAATTAACGCGGCCAGGGCATGCAAGGCCAATACGAGCCGCACAGTGCATGCAAAATTCTCGAGCTCTGCAAAAATACCACGGCCAGTAGGGAAAGAACCGTGCCATCCAGCCTCCAGAGGAGGCACGCCTACCACTCCAGCTACGAACATTTGTTGTTTGAATGTTATCCGCAACCCTATTTAATAAGGACAGACAGAAAAAAATACACCCCAATTAATCACTCCTTAGTATCTAAATCATGTTCAAAACAAATTTTTTTCTGGGATTGAGGGAGTAGTTAAAAAAGCTAGGCATCGTTCGAGTTAGACCCTATGCTCTGGCTTCACCTGCCTAGTCATGGCCGGCTTGCTGCAGTGATTGTGACAAGTCAAGCTGGAGTGGGACGAAACTTTCTTTCACATCTTCCCTTAGTCAGCCTCTAGCTGCTAGCTAGTATTCCCTTTAGCGTGTGGACAGACGTGTATTCATCTTTTTTTTTTTATTGAAATCATAACCACGTACAGTGCAGTACGTGTGAGAGGACATGCATGTGCCTTGCCTTCAGATATTTTGCTAGAGAAAGAACTAGGACATGCATGATCCTAACCGAGATTTTATATTGACCGACCCAAGAGTGATTTAATGGCTTTTGCAGGTGTTTTGCACTTTGTATTGATGCATGCAATACATATTGTGTGACATTATTGTTTATCCGTAATTGTGCCACTGCTTACATCCCTTCCAATGTGTAAATCACATAGCTCATGGATAAGACAGTTACACCAACTAAAAAATAAGAGAATTTTATATAGATTATTTCCTTGCTGATTACCATGCATAATGCAAGCAATCCTGGAGCTGTTCAAGGGTTTAATCTCTCTAGCATGTCATGTTTTCATTTAAAGGGACACATGCAAGCTAGCTAGCACACAAAGCTTGCGAAAAATAGGAACCTTCATCATGCGCGCGCCCTCCGTCTCTTTGGCTTTCAAAAGCAATGCTACCATTGCTACCAAAAGCATTGCTACCAATGGTATACCAAAGCTGTTTCTACGTCTACCTTGGAAACCTATTGTAATAATGCACAGTGGCTGTCATTTCTTCCTTTCCGTTCGATGAAAGCAAAATACATCTCGCAATAAAATAAAATAAGGAAACTAGTACTTATATATTACAGCATGTCAACACGACTACATTAATATAATAAGACAGGGTCCATAAGTTGCCTCAGCTAGCTAGCAGAGTTCTAATTGTCCGTTAATTAATACTGTACTCTGCCTGTGGAGTACAACACAACAAGTATTACATGCATACATAATACCACAGACTACTTGTGGAGTTGTGCTCAGCTCCTAAGATCGGCGGCTCAGGTGGATGAGCTACACATATACGAGGACTGCATGCAAAAATATGGATTCAAATAAAGCACATGTTGTTGGGAACAAAATTTTGAATTGAATATGCATGTTACGGTTGCGTCCAACAGAGCTAAAAGATGTGCTGTTAATTTTACCGTGGATCTAAAATCCGGTGTTGTTCTGGCGTGGTTTTGCCGTCAAACGACTCAAACCTCTCCACCAGTCCTGTTAATTGTTGCCCAAGGAGTATCTAATTCATTGACGAAACCAACTAATATAATCCAGAATTATATGTAACCGTCAAAACTCAAATGGTGAGCTACTTGATCCAAAGAGAGTTAGTTATATATGCATGAACAGATGGTGCCGCAGTGTGTGTGTATGACGATTATATATTACCTCCGGATACGAGCGTAAGATTATTTAGTGCGCCAGCCCGGATGGCTAGTCCGACGACGGTGCTGATCCTGCCAGCGTAGGTGCCCTGAGGAGCACGAGGATGTCCGCGGCCGCCTGCAGGAACGCCCCACGGAGCAGCGGGAACGTCGTCTGGGCCATGCTCCACACTCCGTTGCCGCTGCTGCTTGCGTCGTCCTCGTAGCTGTTGCCGGTGCCCACCGGGGTGTCCTGCATGCATGCCGTGGATATAGCATTCATATTATGCATCTTAATCTTATGAAATGGAGCTAGGTATCAGGCACCATGGCCAGCAGCAGCTAGCCCAGCAATGGAGGAAGCATGAAAGAACAATTAAGCTAAGAGGAGAGGCTACGAAGGCACGCACCACGACGAGAAGGTCTGCATTGTGCAGCCACGTCGAGTTGTCATGCCCCAAGCTTGCGTCGGGCGCCTGATCGATGAGCAAATTAACGCACACAACTAAACAAATATATTGCATTATTACACATGTATGTGTTGCAACTTGCAACACGAATACCACATAATTAGATAGACTTATTGGCCATGATCGAGATGATTATGATAGTCGATCGTACCGCATAGAAGGCGGTCGGCCATGGCTTCTCTGGCGACGACACACGGTGGGGACTCTTGTAGTAGCTCCAGAAAAGGTAGGCACCTGCAACGGTGATATGATCGAGCTTGCATTATTGCTTCAATTCAGCGCAGGCAACAACAAATCAAAGCTTATATATACGGAAATAAAGCAAGTGTGTCTGTGTGTGTGTGTGTGTGTGTGTGTGTGTGTGTGTGTGTGTGTGTGTGTGTGTGTGTGTGTGTATACACTTTCATATGTGTTACTTACCCTTGCGGACTTCGACATATCCCCAGATCTCTGCACCATCCGAACCCTGGCGGGTGATGCTGACAGCGGCAGGGCGCTCAAAGTCCACAACAACGCACCTGCTTCCAAAGGAATTGTCCCTAATGAGGCAGCACAACAGCAGGATGCTAAGGAGTACGAACTGCAGGTGAGGGTCCATCCTGCCGATCGAGACTTGCTTATGCGAGCAGATTAGAGCAGGGGCGACAGCGGGGAGGCACTGCTGCTTCTGCTGGCGAGATAGAAGAGTAGCAGCAGAGTGAGCGGCCAGGCACTATATATATAACCTCTCTTAATTAACGCGTGCCTATTGAGAGAAGAAGGGATCAAATTGTATATATGAACGGGCAAAAGTAAAAACTTTATTAGAGGGTGATGCAAACACAAAGTACTTTCACTTAGTGGCTAATGCAAAACATAGAAAAACTACAAATTTTCTACTAGAACAAGAGGAGGGTGTGATTAGGAATTGAAAAAGTATATCACCAAATACCATAAGAACCTATTTGGGCCACCAGAGATATCGTTCGTGTGATTGTCTCAATGGATGCCACCCTAAGGGCGGATATCGCTCAGGTCACTGAACAAGAAAATGTAATCTTAGTACAAAAGTTCTCTGAGAATGATGTGAGGGATGCTATGATGCTATTTTTTCGATGAATCATAATTCAGCTCCGGATCCAGATGGATTTCCGGCTAAATTTTATAAAGTATTTTGGAATGTAATCAAAGGGGATTTAATGGTCTTATTTGAAGATTTCCATAGAGGTTTACTCCCACTTCACAGCCTAAATTTTGGAACTATCATTTTGCTACCTAAGAGTAGTGAGGCAAAGCAGATTCAACAATACATACCTATATATGTTTGTTGAGTGTAAGTTTCAAATTGTTTACCAAAGTACCCAGTAGCCGAATTGCCTTAGTTGCACAAAAAAATAATTAGACCACGGCAAACTACTTTCCTTCCAGCGCCGAGCCGGTCCATCACTCGCCCGTGTCATCAGAGACATCAGCAATTGTTTCTTTAGTGATCTCTTTTACCGGAAGGTGAACACTACTGACCACGACCAGTTGGCTAAGTATACCAAATTTTTCTGCAGGCTTAGCAGGGTGAGTTTCGATTGGATGAGGTGCATGGGGATTGGAGGGTAATGGAGTGGATTGGGAAGCTCTGAATCCCTATGAAGTCTTTAAAAAATTACGAATTATTATAACCATACAGGAATCCAGAACTATATGCATCATCAACAATTATAATTAATAAAAAGGCCGGCCAATTTCATTGTCTGTGTGACCCTTATTCACTTTCAGCCTTCTTTTCTGTGGCTCGATTACTAATACAGTATATGTTGCATTAAGGATTGATCAAATGTTTGGAGGCAGAAACCGGGAAGCAAATAAAAGATCCGAATCTCTCTCTCTCTCTCTCTCTCTCTCTCTCTCTCTCTCTCTCTCTTTGCTTTGATGCCGCCCCGGTGATGGAGAGCAGCCCTTTGTGAAAGGCAGCACCCAGATGTGATCTATCATGAATGCTTTGAATTTTTCAGCTACGCACCGTAGCATGCCGCATGAATGATTCGTCCCACACTGCAAAAGGAAGAGAAAGGATACACGTACACAGCGTGTCGACCAGTGATCTGATCCACGTCACCTGAAACTGCGGAGTGAGTCACCCGAATCACGCGACATCCAGATCACCGCTCACACTGCTTGAATGTTGGACTACGGTCTGTCCCTGAATTTTGCTGGTGATCCTGGCTAAATTTAAATTGGGCCCTAAACACACAGCTAGTAATAAAACAATATTCATGGGAGCTAAGCATAGGTCCATCGTAATATAATAACGATTTTTTTTCAAAGATCCGGTTGCCCGGCTTTGATTTATAATAAGAAGAAGGTAGCATACAACACTTGGTTACATGCGTGAGCAGCGCTCCCTACTGCAGCCTAGGCTGCAGAGGTTTTGGTTTATAAAAGCTAATTACGCGCTACCTAGTTGGCCGACCATTACAGGTTTGAGAGTTGCCCCTCCTACTAAAAGCCAGTAGTAGCTAGAGTCCTTATTCTCCTAGAGCAGTGCCTGTGCTGACCTCCAACAATCCCAAAAGATAACTGTCTTCCTTAGCTTCCAAAAGCATCAAACAGTCAGCACCGCAAGGGTACGCCCCGTTTTGTCTCCTCTAATCACCTCTTGGACGAAACCATCCACAACACGAAGCATATCTGCCACTCAGAACAAAATGTTTTTGACACACTAATATGTTGAGACTTGCGGTCTCAGACAATGTGGAGGAGGTGGAGGCCTCCGCCCGCGAGGCGCTGCCCTCAGGCTGAGGCTCGGGAAACGGACACGACAAACGGGCGTGTAGGGAAATGGTACGTAAAACTAGGGTTTCATTAATTCATTCACCAACCACCCGTACTGTTACAAAGTGTTCCCTATTTATAGGGCTCAACTACCACTTTCACAGAGTTTACAATAGTAACCTTCAACTGCTTCAGTAATTCTTGGAATATCCCACTACTCACCTTTCTTCTCGGGGGTAATCTTATCTTACCGCCATCAGGTCTCAGGATTCGGCGATGGGCCTTTGGGCCTCCGCCATCGGTCTCCGCCCCTGGGACGCCGAGGCCGCAGACCCCCGACGCCCAGTATTGTCGTCCTCCTGCTTGGGTCTCTGCCCCTGCGAGCGGAGGCCGAACCGGCGCGCCCGCGCCGTCCACGAGCGCCTTCCTCTGGTTACCTGCACACACACACACGTAGATAACGTTTGCACTTGATTAGCCTTGCAGCGGGGCGGCCTCCGCCCCCTCCGGCTGGAGACGCCTACGAGCTAATCGGGCGGAGGCGCGCTGTGGTCACCGGTGGCGGCCCCGCAAGCGGTCTGAGAAAACCGCTATCTTTCGAGTCTCGAGGCGTGGTAGCCGGGCCTTTGCTTAGGTAGTCGGTCGGAGACGTCTCTGCGAACTGCTGGCGGCGCAGGTCTCCGCCACCCTCGGAGGCCGTGTTACAACAGTTCCCCCCTTTTGAGACCACTGTCCGCCCGAGCGTGTCGTGAACTCAAAACGTCCTAAGCAAGGACGTCTGCGGGGGCGGAGACTGCATGTAGTCACGTCTCCGACCGATCCCCGCAGGTTCCCCCCTGGCCCGCTCTAGCGTGGCCGCTGGTCTTGTCATAGTAGCCGTTAGGCTGTAAAACTAGCCGTTGTCCTACGCTGTGGCCGTTTACGCCGTATTGCTTTCCGTTGTATACCTTGCGACTTTTTCGGAGATGACCGTTGGGCGGCAGGCGAATTGTCCGGAGATGGCCGTTGTACGGCGGTAGCCGAACCGCCCACCCGCGTCCTATATAAGGGCGGGGTTGGTTGCGGGGTCCCCCCCCGCACTGCTCATTCGCTTTCCTTGCCTCTGAGAAATCGTTCTCTGCTCTCTTCGGTTTCGCTTTGAGCTGCCTTTTGCGCTGCCTCCGTCTTTCCGCTTTCGTCTTCCGCCTAGGCTGCCGCCGCGGTGGCTTCCTTTTCCGCCTCCGCCCATACTCGCCGGCCCGCCTTCTTCGGACCCTATCGCCACCTTCTCGGCGTTAGGGCTGTCGGCTGGAGTGTGCGCTTTGAGGAGTGCATGCTTGCCTCCGCCTCCGCGTTGGAATTTGAAAAGCTAGTGGAGGAGGATTTGGGGAGTGTCTCTGCGTCTTTCGGAGACCTGATCGCTGCGGATTCCAGAGACATGGCGATAAAGTCATGGGATTTCGGCCCCTCCTCCATTACTGAAGAGGCGGTCGCGGAGATGTTGAAGGGTTTTCCTTCTTCGAGGGTAAAAATCCCTCCGCCCGGCCAGACCGTTCCGGAGCCGGAGGAGGGGTATGCGGGCCTCCGCCTTCCTTACGTCCCCTTCCTCCGCCGGGTGTTGGAGACGTTCAACGTCCAGGTTCACCATCTGACCCCTACGGCCTTCCTTACGCTCAGCAAATTTTGTTGGGCGTGTGTTTCTTATGGTGCCGAGCCGGATGTGGACACCTTCATGGCAGGCAGACTACGAGCTGCGTAAGCACCAAGAAGAAGGAGGTGTGGGAGGGCAGGAGGTGGAGGTGACCTACCAAATGGTAGTTGCAACCTTTATGTCGAAGAGGAACCAGGGCGTAGACCGCCTAGAGCTTTCTTTTTGCCAGAAGGGCAAGTGGGACCGCGGCTGGCTTGAGCAGTGGTTCTACGTGAAGACCTACGGGGTCCGCGGCACTACCGAGGATGGTGCGGAGGTCGTGGAGTATCCATTGACTTCAAGAATGGAGGTGATGGCACCGCATACGCGCGTGGAACCGCCGGAGGAAGAGTCTCCGGCGAGGAAGGCTTGCGACCGGGCTTTTGCGGCTGCGTGCCGCTACTCCGGGGGCCGCGACCTGGTGGAGGAGATTATGGCCTCCAACTACTGGCCCCTGGGCAAGGACAACCCGGCCTTTCAGCTGGAAAAGGTGAAGATTCCTGTTTTTGGTCCGGAGGCCGGGATTCCTTTCCCCCGCTTTGGCCGGTCTTTAGGGGAGGGGGTGACGGAGGACAGCTTCATTGCCGACGTTGAGGAGGCCACCGTCGGGTTGGTTGGCAAAATTTATGAGCGTGAGTACATGTCTCGGAGAGCCGTGGCAGGCACCATGCCGCGGCTTAATTGTGTTTTTGAGGAGCTCGGGACCATCTACCGGGAGCGCGCGGTTCTCGCCGAGGTCCTAGCTTCAATTGACAAGAAGAAGAAGGCCTTCGCGAAGAATGTTACGGCGG
This sequence comes from Miscanthus lutarioriparius, assembly GCA_904845875.1. Taxonomy (NCBI): domain Eukaryota; kingdom Viridiplantae; phylum Streptophyta; class Magnoliopsida; order Poales; family Poaceae; genus Miscanthus; species Miscanthus lutarioriparius. The sequence continues at coordinate 29,810 of CAJGYO010000913.1, read as the reverse complement.
AGGCCGAGTCCAAGAAGAGGAAGGGTGCCACTGTAACTCAGGCGCCTGCGAAAAAGAAGAAAAAGGCCGGCCAATTTCATTGTCTGTGTGACCCTTATTCACTTTCAGCCTTCTTTTCTGTGACTCGGTTACTAATACAGTATATGTTGCATTAAGGATTGATCAAATGTTTGGAGGCAGAAACAGGGAAGCAAATAAAAGATCCGAATCTCTCTCTCTCTCTCTCTCTCTCTCTCTCTCTCTCTCTCTCTCTCTCTCTCTCTCTCTCTCTCTCTCTCTCTCCGCTTTGCTTTGATGCCCCGGTGATGGAGAGCAGCCCTTTGTGAAAGGCAGCACCCAGATGTGATCTATCATGAATGCTTTGAATTTTTCAGCTACGCACCGTAGCATGCCGCATGAATGCATGCGTCCCACACTGCAAAAGGAAGAGAAAGGATACACGTACACAGCGTGTCGACCAGTGATCTGATCCACGTCACCTGAAACTGAGGAGTGAGTCACCCGAATCACGCGACATCCAGATCACCGCTCACACTGCTTGCATGTTGGACTACGGTCTGTCCCTGAATTTTGCTGGTGATCCTGGCTAAATTTAAATTGGGCCCTAAACACACAGCTAGTAATAAAACAATATTCATGGGAGCTAAGCATAGGTCCATCGTAATATAATAACAATTTTTTTTCAAAGATCCGGTTGCCCGGCTTTGATTTATATTAAGAAGAAGGTAGCATACAACACTTGGTTACATGCGCGAGCAGTGCTCCATACTGCAGCCTAGGCTGCAGATCGAGGTTTTGGTTTACCAAAGCTAATTACGCGCCTGTGCTGACCTCCAACGATCCCTAAAGATAACTGTCTTCCTTTGCTTCCAAAAGCACCAAACAGTCAGCACCCCAGTAGGCCCCGTTTTGTCTCCTCTAATCACCTCTTGGACGAAACGATCCACAACACGAAGCATATCTGCCACTCATAACAAAATGTTTTTGACACACTAATATATTATATATAGGGTTGACGCTGTCAGTCATCTTTAACAGCCGCGTCCCCACCCGCGCCTTCTTCTTCCTCGAGCCACATCCATGCCCCCTCCTCATTCCTACCCCTGCCACTACACCCACCGTCCCGCCATGGCGCGCTAGGGTTTCACTGAGCTCTGCGCCATGGCGGACACCTTCTTCCCTCCACTCCTCCTTCTTCCACGGTGAGCTCCGCCATGGACGCCCCCGCCTGACCTGGCCCGACCGCCTCCACCGCTGCTAGGACCCTAAGCCGCATTCCCGTCATCTCCACCGTCTAGCTAGACTTTCTCCCCGAGGCCTTGTCTTCTTAGCCCGCCAGAGTTAGGGAACACTACGTAAAAACGGTTTGTAGCAACGGAACAATTTCTTTGTAGGGGCGGTGGTGATGGAGCCGCCTTATAGTGGCGTCTTTGAGCCCAGAGAAAATTACCCTACAAATAGAATAACAGGGGCGGCCAGACACGAGCCGTCCTTGTAAATGAGTTCGATTTGTAGGGCGGCTCAATCAAGAGTCAGCCTCGGTATTGCTATTTATAGGGGCGGCTCAATCAAGAACCGCCCCTACAAATCGTCCGATCTATAAAATAACACCAAAACCCTAATCCCACACCGACGCTTCCCAGCAGATCGGGCCATCTCCTATCGCCAGACCGCCTCCCGTCCCCTCCCTCTCACCACTCTCTCTCAGCCGCCTCCCGTCCCCTCCCTCTCGTCTTCCTCATCTCCCCACGGACAGATCCAACAAGGATCCGGCGCTCTCGCTCAGGCGCCTCATGGTCGTGATCGGCCATCTCCTATCGCCGGGCGGCTTGTGGAGGCTGCGAGTCGCCATGGCCGGCCTCGGCCGTCTTCGACCAAGTCCTGCTCTCGGGCCGGCCTCCACTCCGCTCTCGTCAAGTCCAAGCCGGATGGACACGGGCGTGACCCCAATCGACCCTACCGCCGCGGCCTCCCGCACTCGCCTCTCTCTTCCCGAGGCTCGTTGGACGGCCGGGCATGGGAGGCAATCTATCTGGGCGGCGATCACAAGCATGCTAAAGGCTAGCAGGAGGCCACACGCGGTGGCTCTTCAGGCGGATCTAGCCTGGCAGATGCGGTAGCACCGCCGCCGGATCGTGGGCGGTGGCGGCGGCGGCGTGGCCTTTGGCTTGTGCCGGAGGCGGCGGCCCACATGCGTGCTCGGGCCCAAGAGGAGGTGCCACATCCGCACTTCGTCTCTCGGAGATCCCGACCCATTGACCGCTCATCCGCAGCGCTTTGTCTCTGGAGGTATGCGTGTACTTATGCATCTTGATTCGTTAATCTATTAATTGTAGATAGTTGGGTGAGGAATCTCACCGCCTCAATGCAAACATGCAAGACATATATAGAAATTTTTGCTATATAAGTATCTTAGTTAGTCATACAAACCTACATGTTTCTATTTACATTGAAAATCGACAGGATATCTTACATGTATACATGTATATAGAGTGCTAGTGCCAGAGGTAACATGTTCTTGCTATGTAAACAGACTTACAGAGTGGTAGTGTATAATTTGAACTTGTTTTCTTCAACATGTTTTTCTGTTGTCTTTACAGAACCTGTATACAGAGTGCTAGTGCTCGATTATTCATAACATGCTCTGGCTAAGCACTTGGCCCTTATCAAGTAATTTTAGCAATGCCATTTCTTTCAGTGTATGTGTGAGTAGCACTATTGTTTCTGTTTCTTTTATTATTTTGGATTGGAATATGTTCCTCTTTATTGAAGTAGTTCTTTCTATGTAACTAAAATTTGTTTTTTTGCAGGCGCAACTGCCTGAAATTCAGAAATTCAATATTCAAGTTGAACGACACCGCGCTACATGTAAGCTCTGCTTCCCCGCAAACTCTCCCAAATGAAAATAGAAGCTGTTGAAGAGCGAATGGAGAAGGCACTAGCAGAATCTGATAAAATAGAAGCTGAAAGTAAGGATGCTGATGCAGAAGATAACAAGGCAAGGAACTCTTTTATTAAATACTTATGACCTCATTGTTAGGTTTGAGTATCATCATGTGGAACACAGATTAAACTCGCTCAATCAATATCACACCTACGACGTATCATTGGTTGTTGGTGGGTTTTCTGATTCGCTGCTGAAGGTCAGTCCATTCAGGTCAAATGTTGTATCTTCTTTTTCATGCTATTTGTATTTTTAGTTGGTAAAATGTCTTTGGTTTCCAACAGGTCTCGGATATGTCAAAGATTGGCCAACCAAAGAAAATGTGTAAGTTAGACACTTTCTTATTCCTTACCAATTCTCACTCAGTATCTTCATATTCTTAATGTTTGCTATGCTTTGAACTACATGCATAATTTTGCATCTAGTTTAGGCCAAGGTCATGTTTGACATAATGTTTTGAAAATTTAATCAGCTTATGTTAAAAAACACAAAGTGCAATATATCATCTTAAAGTCAAAGTTGATTGTGTTTTTTCAATTCTCGACTACACCCTCCGTTCCAAATTATGCAACAAGGATATCCTGTTATTTATGCAAAAAATCAATGGACATGATTTGGAACTTGAACAGGTTTGCTGAAACAACTTTCATTTTCATATTTGTCTTCAGTGATGTATTACTTGTTGGTTTTTCAATTTCTATTTTATTTAGCTATATGATGTATCTGACCAGGTCACTTGGTCGTTATTTCTTGTTTCTGGGACCTCTGTTTTCTTGGTTTGTTTGGACCATCAAATAGTTTCTTATAGTCAGATAACATGGAACCTATTTTTCATATTGACTTCAAAATAATATTAATATTATCATGATAATATTAGTGTTTCTTTCCTTTGCCTTAGTTTTCATACATCATCTGTCTGTATGTATAGCACAAAGTGAAGCCATTAAGATTTTTACATCCGGATTGTCAGTTGTTTGACCTTGAAAGTTGAAACAGTTTTGTTACCTTTCCATATTGTCTGTGATGTCATTTCTCAGAAGAAAGCCAATCTTTACAGTTTACAACATGAACCAGCAAAATGCACCTGCTTGTCCATCTCAGTGCTTATGTTATGCTGAAAGGTTGTTGCTAAGTCATTTGTCCCCTTACAGGCACAGTTTCTATCTGATGGATCCTCTGGTCCTGGCATGTGGATTCTTCAAGGTTTTAGCGCTATTGTATACTTTTTCAAGGTTTTTGACAAGATGTCACATTCTTCTTGCAGGTATCGTGGAAGATTCATATGCGCTCTCTGTTGCTTGCAAGCAAACACTGACGTCATTGTTGCGGCTGCTGAATGCTTATAATGATGAGTCTGATTACACTGTACTTTCACATGTAACCTCTGTAAGTAATCTTGCACCTCCAGTGGATTCTAAAACCTTATATCTCCAAATCAATTATGTGGCATTTGATGTTCCTATTAAATATCAGATTCATGTGTCCTCTTTCTTGGCAGGTATGCTTAAGCATTTCTAAAATAACAGTTGATGCTACTCCTGACATGAACAAAGATATCAAACAACTTTTGATCAACCTTCTTCTCCCAGCTGCCATGTATGCCAATAGGCTTCATATTTTACTTGTTTTCACCATGTTTATTTGTGGATTGACATAAAATTATGTTAAGTTTCCATGTTTATTTATTTGTGTCCTACTTCTGTATCCTTATGCATATAAACAGAGAACTAGCTTAAGCTTAGTGTTAATTTCTGCTACTACAAACATTCTTGCTTCTCCCTTGTCGTGACTTAGTGTTAATCGCAGACGAAGATAAATCATGATGGAGTTGTGTATGAAAAATATATGTTCTGGTCGAATTTGAATTGTAAATTTATTTTTTTTGGTGGAAAAATGATTTGTAGGGGCGGTTGGTACTGTAGCCGCCCCTACAAATCGATTTGTAGGGGCGGCTGGTGTTCCCAGACCGCCCCTATAAATCGATTTGTAGGGGCGGCTACAGTACCAACCGCCCCTACAAATCGATTTCTAGGGGCGGCTGATAACACCAGCCGCCCCTACAAATCGATTTGTAGGGACGGTCTGGGAACCGCCCTTACAAATACATGATTTGTAGAGACCCTTGCGTAGGGGCGGCTGGGCAAACCGCCCCTACAAATAGTCTACAACCGCCCCTAAAAACCCTTTTTGACGTAGTGGAAGAAGAGAGGGAGAGTCGGAGAGAGAGGGCACCACCACCGGAACCCGCCATCTTCTTCTTCGTCGCGTGGGAGTAAGAGCGTGGGAAGGCGGGTGACCGATGGAAAAGCAAAATTTCAGGCGTTTGCAAAGGAGTAATTCTGTTATATATATCACTAGCATATGTCTTTATTTAATGTGAAAATTGTCTTCGAACTAATTAACATGCATAAAGGAATTCAGAATTACTCCTACTCATCAATAATAAAAAAAAGGCTTGCCATTTCATTGTCGTGAGACCCTTATTAACTTGCAGCCTTCTTCTCTGTGATTCCGATACCAATTAATGGCTTAACAATTGATCCAATATTGAAGATAGAAGCAGAGAACCAAATAAAAGATCCACATCTACCTCTCCTTGTAGAGGCCTCCTCGTGCTTTATGTGGTAGCCACCTTTACTAGCACCGGCGTCTTTGGTTCTTTTGCATGGATGCTTTAAGCGTACGATAGAAGAGCATATATGCATGAAGCCAACGTACAGTGGAAAGCTCTAGCCAGGGCCTCTAGCTATAGCTACCTAGCGAGGGAGCCACGGAGAGATCTACCTAGATCTATAGCAGCACGTCCGAGACGATGTCCTGCTTTTCTTCTTTTTTCAAGAACCAGCGGCAAGAGCATGCCATGTATTTATTAATAGAGAAGAACTTTTACAAAATAAAAAGACAAAGCAAAACCTCACCAAGGAGGCAACAACAAAAACTACCGCTGCAAGAGATACAAAACCAACGATCCTCGGCAGCATGCAACAGCCATCAAACGTCACTCTGCATGCCACATGGGACAAGCAACGTAAACTAGAACAGGGAGTAGGTTTCGTAGGCGATGCCTCCAAGGGAGAACGACATCCAAAGATGCCATCAACGCCGAATGGGGAACCAAGGTTTTCAACCTTACTCCTAGAGGGTAGACGGGCCTCACGACAATGCCTCCAACGACGGATGTGCCACCAAAGGCATCACCATTGTCGGCCAAAGCCAAGGGCCTAGTAGGGCCTTCGCCCGACAACCCCGACACCCAAACTCAAACCAGCCACATCGTGGACGACCACAGCCAATCGCCACCATCGAGAGATTGTTGCGGCACCGACGAGGTCACAGTGCATGCGTGACTCGCCATATACCACGGCAACCAAAAAAGAGCCGCCCCATCCTACATGACACCGCCACCATGGAAAGCCACATCTTGTTCCTATAGCATGGAAAGAATGCCACTAACGCCGTTGCACAAAGATGCGCCACAAGCACATAGAGAAACAACGAGCAACTCCCCAAGAGCCACCGTCTTCAACGAGCCGCCATCTGCTAGTTGCTGCAGCGGCGGCGAGCCGACCACCGGCAAGCGTGGCTAGTCGCAACCGCGCCGGTCAACAGACCGCTGTCAACTAATAGACACCAACCCACTAAAGATTGCTCCAAAAGGAAGCATGCCACGCCACTATCCACTTGGGCCAAGCATCGCAACCGGACCCTTCCACTGTACTCCACCGATTGCAGTAGTTGCGCAATGTTGCCACCAACATAACCATTATACCTCACTAAGCATAGGAGCCACTGCAACCCCGCCGAAACTGACCGTCACAAAGCGAGATCAGTCGCTGTGGTCACGGCCGCGGTGAGCCGCCGCAGGTCAGTTACCACTGCTGCACCAAAGATGTTGCAGTGCCAGTCGAGAACCGCTGTCACCATGACAGACGTCGCCCACCACGGGATGCTCCAGGTTGGAATGAGGTACCCTTGTGGAGCAACCCATCGCAGAGGTGCACCACTACCACCTCTGGGCCGGGCAGCCGGGCCGCTGCCGCCAGAGCAGCACCACCACCACCCGCCCATCCTTCCAACCACGGCCGCCGCCACCGGCGTCGCCGAGCTCGCCGAGAGCTAGCACCGCGCGGTTGCACAAACGACAGCAGCAGGAGGTCGTGGGCTGGCCACCGCCCAGGCGCAGGCCCCAAGCTGGCCACCAGCGGTCGCCTGATCCTGCAGGTGCGCACGAGCCGGCCCGGCTAGCCGCTGTCGCCCAAGGCTCGGGCAGGAGCCCAGATGCTCCCCACCATCGCTTGATCTGGCCGTAGGTCCGAGCATTGCGTCTCCTCGGCCATATCGAAGAGGGGGCATCGGATCTGGCCGCAGGAGAACCGGAGCCGCCAGATCCAGCCGCCGGTGCTGCGGATCCAGGCTCCGGCCATCGGAGTAGGCACCACCACCGCCAGAGACAACCGCCATCGGGAGAGCCGCCATCGGAGGAAAGAGGAGGGATGGAAGGAAGAAGTGCCCCGCCACCACCATCCTCGCGGCTGCAAGGTCTCCGGCAGCATGCTCCGGCGGCGGCGGGGAGGCACGGGGAGGGAGGGAGGAGGAGGTGGCACTGGCGGCGTCGCTGCCCGTGTCGCCCAGATGGGGCGACGCGGGGGCGGGAGCGTTCCACGCCTACTCCCTGCTTGTTCTTATTTGGCGAGGTATGTATACTGGACTCAGGACTGCAGCATGCATCAAAGCATGCGATATATGCGTCTCACACTGCATGCAAAAGGATCAGAAGAGAGAAATATACACGACGTGTCGACCAGCTGTGGTCTGTCATCCACGCGCCCAGACGACCACTCCAAAACTCTGGATCACTGCGCACTCATCACACTGCATGTTGGACTCTACTCCATCCCTGAATAGGGCCGTTCCCAGGGATTTCGTTGATCATATGGCTAAATTTAATTAATTAAGCACTCACAGATCACAATAAAACATTTTTTTATACAAGTTTTATGGTAGTCGTTGAAAAAAAAAGAATAGTCCGTCAAGACACATCAAGTAGTGTTAGCAAAAATATGACTTCACTCCATTCGTCTGTCTTGGCCGTGGCACCATCCGGACAGACCACATGGAAGATAAGATGAGCAAGCAGGGAGGCCAATGGCGTGAGCAAGCAGGACAGCCATGATGGTGATGCCGTCCACAGAGACAGAGGGATCGACCTTGAGGCATGCATACTGCTGGATAGTCATCCTCTCTACCGAGCTAGTGTGCTGTCTAGATCCCACACACAAGCATGTCGACTGTGGACCCCTTACTTAGACTTCAAATGTGTCCTTCTGTAATTTTATATGTACCTTCCGAGCTAGTGCATGCGTTGTATCATGAAACAATTCAGAGTTTCAGTTTCGTCAGATATATAATGTTGCTTTCAGAGATTAAGATTGTTCATTCTTCGAGTCCTGCCTTTCACGAATCACGACTGCGGCTCATGAGTGTAAGTTATCCAGTCCAGGTGTGGTTTAGGATCAAAAGCTGTGAGTAATCTGACAAGAGTATGACCATCTCCAGTAAGGCAGTCCGCGAAAGAAGATTCATTTTCAAAAATGTATCGCAGTTTGAGATCAGGGGCATCATTAATTGACTCCATCTCCGATCATGTCGACAACTTCCTTCTGTAGTATTTTTGGTTTCAGAGCAGCGCAAGACTGGAATCAGCTGCACCGGATGGCGGATGAGCAGAAGGGAACATAAGCTGGAGGAAAATAGATACATTTACTATAATATCCTTCTTTTAAAAAAATAAAAGTTTCTTTTATATATTTTTGATTGAAATATGTCATAATTATTCTAACAATTTTCATGCTCGGCGGCATACCTGTGCCTTTTTCTAGGGGCAGTTGGATTAATCTGATTTTTTGATAAGGCACAAACAATGAGCCGTGGCTAAAAATTCCTCTATTGTAGAAACAGGCCAAAACACGAACCACGGGTACAAATTGATTTTTAGAAACGGTCAGTTATTACCCGGGTCATCTCTCAAAACGGTCAGTTTCACAGGCTGATGACAACCAGGAGTCTGATGCGGAAGCAGCTACAGTTGGTCCGAGCACTGTAGCCCATCCGGCACGCGCGGAAGCAGACGGACTTATAGCCCAAGCGCAGCGTCCAGGTGCGCCGTCCTAATGCCAATGTCTGTGGGCGTCAATGGGTGTGATTGCTAGGAGTAGCTGCAGCTGCGCTGCAGAATCACACCATCAGCAGAGCCGATTGTATTAAAGAGAGAAGGAGCCGCAACAAGAAAGACCATAACTGAATCCAATACAACCCAGTCCTCCGACATCCTCTTGCCCTCGCTTGCCTGTTCTACTTTTCCCCCAATTCCCCAATTCTCAACCGAATGCTCGGGAGCGGGGATCCGTCCATCTGGACGCCGCTTTTCCGAGCCTGAGTGCTACCAGCCCAATAGGCCTGCTTCCTCTTTGTGTCTCTCCACATCTCTAAAAAATATCTCCCACTCCTGTGCTCGCCCATCACATGCTACTGTGCCATGGGCTCGCTGCTGTCGTCTTCCCCGCAGCGCACCCCATCCCGCGCCATGCGGCTCCCCGATCCAGCGCCGTGCCCATCCCACGTCATGCCCCCTCCGTCGCCGCGCCGCGCTCGATCCCCCATCGCGCCCGCTCCAGCTTGCGGCGCGCTGTGCCCCATCCCCAACGCGTGGAGAGGTGCCGCTAGGGTGCTACCAACTCCGTTGTTCCCCACCAGAAGGTCGTGGCTGTTGTCGACGCCGTGGGCGCCATGACGCGCGACCTCATCAATGAGATGTGATGAAAGCACATGTTGCAAACGTATATTTCAAATGTTTCATACGTTTCAGTGGTATGTTGCAATTATTTCATATGGATGTTGTAAAAGTAGGTCGGGGATGTTGCAAGTGTTTCAAAGGCATGTTGCAAGTGTTTTAGAAGTTTGTTCAAAATGTTTCATCTGTTCCAGACGTATGTTGCAAGCATTTTGATCTATATCTTGCATATGTTTCACGTATATGTTGCAACAATATGTTCCAAATGTTTCAGCTGTTTCAATCTTATGTTGCAGTAAGTGTTTTAATGTTGCAAGTGCAAATGTTTTATCTGGATGTTACATTGTTTCACACATATACTGCAAGTGTATGTTCCAGATGTTTTATTTGTTTCATACATATGTTACATTCAAGTGTTTTATGTTGCACGAGTTTCATGTTGTTTGGAGAGCCAGGGGGATGTAAGGAGTGATAGTTGCATGACACGGGCGCTGGGGAATGGGGCGCGACAAGCTGGGGCCGGCAGTCGAGGCGCGAGGGGGGGTGCGCGTGTGCGGTGGGGTGAATAGCCTCGAATCGAGGCGCACAAGGCGGGCTGCGCGTGCGAGGCGAGTCGGCGGACACGCCGACGCAGCGACGCGGCGTGGTGCACGTGCAGGGTGGGAGACAATAAGGGGGCAGGCTGCGCGGGTATCTGTCTCAATGTCTGGACGGTAGCACTGCCAATTCTCCACTACTCCTTCCTCTTTTCCTAACAACGGCATGCCCAAGGGAGGCTTTACTATGGTGCCGTCCGGCGGGAGCGCCAAAAGGACCTCACGCACGGTGGTCCACCACCGGTGGCACATGGCAGCGAAGCGGATCAGACGCGGTCTAGGTGATCCCCGGTTGGCAGCTTAGCACCAGGCCAGCAAGGTCCAACCGGAGGCCCGACTACAGCGGTGGCAGTGGCATCTTATCGTCTCAGCCGCCGGCTTTGCTACAACGACGTCGTCTCTAGCGCGACTAGGCTTACAATTCTGTTTGGATATTGGTCGGCTGGTATTGTAGTGTGGGCCATCGATCACTTGTCCAGCTACGGCCCAATTAAGCCCAAGGCGGCAACAGACACAGGTTTTTGATGTAAACAAGGCGTCGAGGCATCAGAGGCTTGAATGACCTGGATAGTGTAGTGTGCATGATTTCCATGAAAGACACGGAGTAGCATCATATCATACACCATACATCTGTAGTGTCTGACCACCATCAGCATGGCGCCATGTGATTCAACGCGGTACATCGATCATCTTCACAACAACATTACCACGCATGAACACATACATGTCCAGGACTGGAAATGCCATAGATGAGCTGTCGAATTCGAGAAATCCATGAATCACCTGTGCCTTCTTGATCCTTGCTAATGTCCATGGAGGAAAGGGCACCATCTAGATGATCAATAGCATAGAGCTTTTGTTGACACCCAAAATTGTCTAGAGTGCATAATTGACATCACCTTCATGTTTCTGTCATCAAGATGACCTGAAGACATACTTGGATCATCGTATTTGGCGCTTGGACGAAGAAAACGACCTTTTGGGTGCTGAACCAATCAGAGTCGGCTTAGCCGACTCCCTAAGTCAGCTAAGCCGACTTCACCACCTTCCTCAAATGCTATAATAGACTTCACCATTGCGTTCCTCTTGTCGAGCCGATCGTCGGTCCAAAGCGGCTCACAAAAGTACTGATGGATGGAGGCAGCGGCCTCGACATCATGTACGCCAAGACGCTAGACGAGATGGACGTCGACCGGACGAACCTCCGCCCGATCTGAGCACCTTTCCATGGCGTCGCGCTCGCAAACAGGGCGTACACCGGGCGATCGATCGCCCATCACTTTCGGGATCACCCCAACTACAGGGATCGAGACCCTCACCTTCGACGTGGTAGGGTTCCCCGAACCTTCCACGCCATCCTGGACGCGTCCGTGCTACACAAAGTTCATGGCCATGCCCAACTATACCTACCTCAAGCTAAAGATGCCGGGCCCCCATGGGGTCATCACCATCGGCACCTCCTTCCAGCGTGCCTATGAGTGCGAGGTCGAGTGCTGCGGCCATGCCACGGCAACCGTTGCCTTCGAAGAGCTCGTTGCCCTCCGGGAAGAGGTGACCGGAGAGGCACCCGACGCCAAGAAATTGGCCGGGTCGTTCGAATCGGCAGAGGGCTCCAAACAGGTCCTCGTAGACCCCAGCAACTCCGAGGGTAAAATGGTACGCATTGGTACCACGCTCTCCTCTCGAATAGGAAAGCACGCCGTCGACTTCCTCCGCGACAACAAAGACATCTTTAGTGGAAACCCTCGGATATGCCAGCATCCCGAGGGAGGTCATCGAGCATACTTTAAAAATCCACCCAGCTCCAAGTCGGTGAAGCAACGCCGCTACCGCTTCGATGAGGAAAAAGCGCAGAACCATCGGTGAAGAAATAGCAAAACTGCTATCGCCGGATTCATCAGGGAAGTACACCACCCGTGTGGTGGTTGGCAAATCCCATTCTTGTACGAAAGAAGAGCGGAAAGTGGAGGATGTGTGTCGACTACACAGGTCTCAACAAAGCGTGTCCAAAGGACCTGTTTCCTTTGCCATGCATAGACCAAATAGTTCATTCTACCTCAGGGTGCGAAACCCTCAGCTTCCTTGACGCCTACTCCGGCTACCCCCAAATCACGATGAGAGAGTCCGACCAGCTCGCACGCCTTTTATCACCCCCTTTGGATCGTTCTGCTATGTCTCAATGCCGTTCGGTCTAAAGAACGTCGGGGCAACTTATCAGCGCTGTATGCTCAACTGCTTCGGGGACCTCATCAGTAGACCGTTGAGGCCTACGTCGATGACATCGTAGTTAAGTCCAAACGGGCTAACCACCTTGTCACCAATCTGATGAGTACAGGCCCGATCTTCCGAGAGGTAGCCGGTAAGTTCGATTTGTGGAGATCTCGACGTTGGCGATCCGGCTTCAAATCGCACACGATTCAACCCTCGCAAATCATACACCACCGCTCCGCTTGGTTATCAACCAAGCACAACTTGATTGACCTCGCCAAGAAGGCTTTTCCTGCAAGCGAATCGAAGAGCACAAGCAAGAAGGTAAAACACGCAATCTGAAATTGCAAATATGAATGATGCGAATATCAATAGAGGGTTCAAGAACTCGGTTCCAAAGGACTAATCGACACAAAGGAGGAGATCAAGAACGGGGCCCCGGATCACTGTGAAAAGGATTTGTCACCACAGCTATAATGAACGATTCGGTTTCTCGATGGAAAACTAAACTCTAAACAAAAACCCAATTGTGTAGCAGCGGTGGCGGCGGTGTTTATAGTCTAAGACTCGACCTAGGGTTGGGGACGGCCAGGGGTTGGGCGCCCACAACTTGGGCTTAAGGTCTGACACGATACATGGCCAAGTTGGCCCAAATAGGTGACGCAGCACCTTGTCGTGGTCACACAGAATGATTCATGGACCTTCTGGAGCTGGGACCAGGTCCAAAACGACGGCGTCAGAAGTCCCCTTTCCAACGCATCCAAGAACGGCCCGCTTCGACGTCGTATGAGGAAGTTATGACCAAAAAAGGATTTACGTGTTCCGCTGAATCCGAGGGTGACGTGGCAGCTGAGTTGGGAACGAATTGCAACTTGGGGAAGACCATGGCGCCGTGTGTCCAGCGTGGCGATGTCCTCATCATCCTCCCTTCTCGAATTGGAGTCGCCCTCGACTCCATCTTGGCGATGTCCTTATCATCCCTCCTTGTAGAATTGGAGTCATCCTCGACTCCATCCCATCATCAATGAACTCCTGCGCAAAAGGTTAGTGACAAGCAGTAAATGCACCGTATATAAAAGGTTGACAAAACATAGTATAACATGGTGCATCAGATTATCACATAACTCAGCAGTAGAGCGTGGTTGTAGCAAGAAAAGCACCTCCTTTTAACTTAATCCCATTATTTTTAGCAATGTCTGTTGGAGGTTTATTTTTATCTCATTAGCATGTTTAACAATATCCGTAGGGAGACAAAGGCAACAATGTAATTTTCTTGTCCTTATGTATGATAGTGTATGTATTAGTTCTACCATGGTGTAAAGCATCATTATCAAATTCCCATGGTCGACCTAACAAAATGGAACAAGCTTGCATAGGGACAACATCAAAATCAAGCAGATATCATGATAAGAGCCTATGAAAAAAGCTAATGCGTACTGATTTAGTTACCTTAGTCTTACCACTATTATTGAACCATTGAAGTTTATATGGATACGAATGTTGTCGTGGTGGTCAAGCCAAGCTTGTCAACCAAATCTGAACTCACCAAATTGTTGCAACTCCCGCTATCAATAATAGTGAGAACACGACAACCCCGCACAATGAGATACATGTGGAACAAATTGTATGCGTTGGATCTTCATCTCTTCTTCATGACCCACATGTGTACTCAACACACGCCGCACAAGAAGGTTAGGGTAGTCCATGGCAAAGCAGCCCACGGAGTCAATGGTGATGGTCTCCTTGTCTTGATCGCCCTCGGTGGGATCTCATCAATGTTAGCAACAAAGGGCTAAATCATCTTCAACATCACTAGCACTTACATATCCATCCTCGGTAGCAATGAAAGCGCGACGACTGGGGCAATCCTTCATGACATGTCCCATGCCTTTGCATCGGTGGCAAATGATTTTAGAGCTGGACGAGGAGGAGCTAGTAGAAGCACCCGGAGTTCCACCTTTCTTCAGCTGTGGAAACTACACATTAGACAATTTACGTACCTCGGAAGAAAATGGAGGTGTAGATGGCGTGGTGCAACAGAAGCTTAAGGCGTCTCCGGCTCGAACGCTGCTGAAAATTCCTCCCATTGTTAGACCTAAAAGGCTAGTGTTGTTTATGTCCCTGCACTTCTCGTTTTGCCTTAATAGTAAGATGATACAATTGGGAAAAATTAAGCCCATTCTTTGTAATCAAGTATGTTCTCAGATATCATGGTTTAAACCACCAAAAAATCTAGCACTAGCATCATTATCATCTTCGCTTTATACCACAACGTACTAAACCAATAAGCAATTCTTGATAGTATGCTTCTACCCTTTATCACCTTGTTTTAAAGTTTGTAGTTTCAAACGTAAATCACGTTGGTAATAAGGAGGAACAAAACGAGATTTCATACGTTGCTTTAAAACATTCCAAGTTTGAGGCACAAAGAAGAGAAAGATTATTGGCATTGCAAAGATCACTCCACCGTAACAAAGCAAAATTAGTAAACTCACTAGTAGCAAGTCTAACTCTATGCTCAAAGGAACATTATGAGAATCAAATTTTTGTTGAACAAAGAAGCTCTCAATCTAAATATGCATCCGGATCAACATTACCAAAGAAAAGGAGGTAGACTAAATTTAATTTTAGCAAAAGGATCATTATTACCATGATTATTACCTCCCATGCCGCTGACGATTGAAGTTGAGGCGGCGACGGCACCACCGTCAAGATAATGCATCTTCATCACCAAAAGCATCCGCATCTTCATCATCAAGACGATAAGGCGGAGGGCGTTGCTCAATCTGCTCAATGCGGGTGACCAGATTGTTCACGCTATGCCGTCACCTCGGTCATAAGATTGCGTTGTTCACCATGAACGCTGTAAGCTCGCCTCTTGGACACGCACTCATTGAAGTCCGTTGGAGTTCCTGCCATGGTTATAAGATAGAAAAAGACAACACCAAAGTATTATCCCTATCAACTAAAAGGAAACAAGTGGTGGTGGTGGTGAAAGTGGAATGCAAAATCACAAGCGGCTTACCACCGCCTTGCTCAGATTCTTACCAACGCCAAACAGAGCAAAACCAAAGTGGCGAAGCAATCTATTGTGGAGCGTGGGTAATGATTAAAGATGAACCTATGTCGATGTAAGAATATGTGGAGCTATGGGTAGGCACACAATATGACAACAAGGATTAGCAATTAACGAGTGCAGAGTAGCAATTGTTCAATCTGGATCAAAAGTACAAGTCATAGGTGCTGGCTAAGACATGTCGAGACGTAGCGCAACAAGGTGAAAACAAAGGACGATCGAAAGAACTCACGTAACAAGCAAATAGCCCGGATTTCCTTTTCCCTAATTTTTTCCCGATTTTTCCAAAAGGCACAAACTTTTTTTATTTTTTCACTAATTTTTATACTTTTCTCTGAACAAGGATCACAAAAGATGCAACCACAAAATTGGCACCTACAACTGAGGTGGGATGTGGTCTACGTAAATTCAACACGTTCTTCCTAAAAGCGTGCAAAAACTTTGACAATTTTTTTTCTTTATTTTCCTGAATTTTTTGGCAATTTTGACGAAACCAAACAGGGTAAAGCCGAGTTTGGGTCGGGTCCAAATGGTGTCAAGAAGCTGCTGAAAAATTTCAGATTTTTCGATAAACGAGCCGAAAAGTTATGCCTGCTTTTACCGAAGGTATCTCAAGGTATGTTTTTCGGAGGGCACAACACGGCGGCGCCGCATTAGGGCAAAGCGTCCCTAAACTCTAACACCGATCACAAAGCAGTAGGTATTCACCGATGATGTAAGGAGGGCTGCAATGCAGCAAAATAAGAGCGGCCGGCAACCTATCTAGGGTTTGCGCTGCAAGCGAGAAGTTACACAAGGCGGCTAGCGGGCAAGTCGAGTAATGTGGTGGCTTCCGACTTGTTGTGTGGGAAACAATGGATGGGATAGCGGCGGAAAACAAAATCACAAAGAACGAAGCGATTGAACTACGACCACAAACACAATCCTAAACCAGCAACAAGACTCGACCACGGACACAAACTCAACAACACGAATCTGAAACGAAATTGCAAAGGCACAAAGGGCGATAGGACAGCGGAAATTGAAATATTTTTGGGCTTTTTGTGGACTCTAAGGTAATGAACAAATATGAATCTAAGGCAAACGAGATTATACCTCATGTAAACCCGAAATATCTCGATACCAATTGATGAGTACAGGCCCGATCTTCCGAGAGGTAGCCGGTAAGTTCGATTTGTGGAGATCTCGACGCTAGCGATCCGGCTTCAAATCGATACGATTCAACCCCGCAACTGCTACACCACCGCTTCCATTGGTTATCAACCAAGCACAACTTGATTGACCTCGCCAAGAAGGCTTTTCCCGCAAGCTTAATCAAGAGCACAAGCAAGAAGGTAAAACACGCAATCTGAAATTGCAAATATGAATGACGCGAATATCAATAGAGGGTTCAAGAACTCGGGTTCCAAAGGACTAATCGACACAAGGGAGGAGATCAAGAACCGGGCCCCGGATCACTCAGAAAAGGATTTGTCACCACAGCTTATAATGAACGATTCAGCCGATGGAAAACTAAACTCTAAACAAAAACCCAATTGTGTAGCAGCGGTGGCGGCGGTGTTTATAGTCTAAGACTCACCTAGGGTTGGGGACGGCCAGGGTTGGGCGCCCACAACTTGGGCTTAAGGTCCGACACGATACATGGCCAAGTTGGCCCAAATAGGTGATGCAGCACCTTGTCGTGGTCACACAGAATGATCCACGGACCTTCTGGAGCTGGGACCAGATCCAAAACGACGGCATCATCGTCCCCTTTCCAACGCATCCAAGAACGGCCCGCTTCGACGTCGATGAGGAAGTTATGACCAAAAACAAAGGACGACGTGTCTCCGCTGAATCCGAGGGTGACGTGGCAACTGAGTTGGGAACGAATTGCAACTTGGGGAAGACCATGGTGTCGGTGTGTCCAGCTGTGGCGATGTCCTCATCATCCCCCTTCTGAATTGAGTCGCCTCGACTCCATCTTGGCGATGTCCTCATCACAATCTTGAACAAACCTTTGCTAAACTCTGGGCAAATGTCATCAAACTCAATCCCGAGAAATGTGTTTTCAGGGTCCCGAGGGGCATGCTACTCGGCTTCATCATCTCCGAGCGCGGCATCGAAGCCAATCCAGAGAAAATCTCAGCCATCACAAGGATGGGCCTGATCCAAAGCATAAAGGGGGCTCAGCGGATCACAAGGTGCCTCGTCGCCCTCAACTGGTTCATCTCACACCTTGGCGAATGAGGACTCCCCCTTTACCAACTCCTGAACAAATCCGACCGCTTCGAGTGGACAGCCGAGGCCCAGGAGGTGCTCGACATGGTCAAACTACTCCTGACAAAACCCCCGGTCCTGGTCCCTCCAAACGACGAAGAATCCCTCCTACTATACATAGCAGCCACCACGGGAGGCGGGTTAATAAGCTATGGAGTGCAACCTGAGGGCTCTGCGATCTCGTCAGCAAATGACGGACCCGGATTCCACACGAACATACCATTAGCGAGCTCATTGAGCGCGATACTCGAGCCGTCGAGGCAAGTGTCATCTAATCAGCCCCTCCGATTGCGAAAATCGAGGATGGGGTAACACGTGAAATACGGCCAACCCCTATCAGACCCTAACAGGGCTCGGGGCTCGAGCCGCTCGATCCAAAGACAGAGAGTCGAAGGCCGACCCACCAAGGGTCCGAGGTCGCCTCGCGTCGAGCAAAAACCAGGGGAAAACAGAGATGAGCCTTAGAGGCCTTTGCCCATCCCGCATTAAGGCGGGTAGGGTCATCTCAACCTTCTAAAGCTCAATCCACCCTCTTGCCGAGCCCATAGAGTCCCCATTAAGGGGAAATCTGTTAGAAGGCAGGACAAGGAGTGGCGAACTTATCAGGCACGTCACTCAAGCCATCAAGGCACGCGCGGGGGCTCGAGGAAGGCCAAATCAACGGTAAAGACCGAACGCATGGTCACGCAGCGATCGCCAAAGATCCTAAGTAAGGGATACGAGCGAATACAAATGTAAGTCCGCTTCCCTCCCTCCGGTCTCTAGTAACATCCAACCCCAGCAAACCGTAGGGGGTCAGATGTCACTCGGGGGCTGATAAAGGTACGGCTACCTCCTTTCTTTTTTCAAAAGTCATTGATCCGACCTCTTCCTCGCATCAAGATCGGCAGCAAGGTTCTGGGAACAAATCGGTAAGACCACAAAAAGCCACGCCTGCATAGCCACGGGCATTTTGCTCACCAAAGACGATCAAGGTTTTCTGATCAAGGTTTTCCCTAAAAAACCTCAGGCCCTACGGTCTTAACAAACGGAAGGGTCGATCACCTAAACCTCTTTTATCACTAAAAGGAAGAAGGTAAAAACAAACAAAACGAAATTACAAAACAAAAACACGAAGTTGTTCCAGAACACAAATAAACCGACACTTGTTCACTTATTAGAGATAAATGTTTATCAAACTAATTCTACGAACTACTTCCACGAAGGAGAACCTCTTCTTTTTAGCTTGTCCGGCCAGTCCCGCGCAAGGGAGACAACGCTTTCTCCATCTCATCCGCTCTGGCCTTCATAGATAGGCGCAAAGCCTTGGCTCATCACCCCTGTGTTGATCTCCGAGCATAAAAAGGGAATGGGCGATGCTGAAGGCCTAGGTGATCTCGAGGCAAAAGGTGCTCTCCTCAAGCCGCCCACCCGCCCAGCGGATACCAAAGAAGCATGGGTCATGAGGGACCAGCCCTCTCGCTTGCGCCCACCGCAGTCGTCACGCACCACTAGGACGGTGGAGGATAGGTGATCATACTCATCACCTTCGACCAAGAAGCCCCTTCGTGCCTCGGCGAGATCGGCGTGGATCGGCGAAACTTCCTCAAGATCCAAATTGCTGGGCCACCTCGACTCAAGATCCGCCTCGGCAGCCTCGGCCTCCCGCGCTTCGTCGCACTCTCGGATGGTCCGATCAACCACCACGGCATCTCTGGTTCGCCTTCTACAACGTCATGCGGACCTCTCCTCGACCTTCACTTGAGGTCCCACTCCGTCTGCAGCCCGCCAGAGCTCGCTGCCCGCCACCGGCCATGGCATTCTTCAGAGTCGCTCGTCTTGCTCCTTTTGGAGCCTGGCGATCTCCTCCTCATCTAGCTTTGTCTCGCCGACAAATCCTCAAACATCGCATGGAACTCCTCCACGCCACAACGCACCTCGGCCTCCTGCCCATCGGGATTTGACAAAGAAGTCACACACCACATCTCCTTGCAGCCGGGCCTCCTCGGTGAGGCGGTCCCACTCGCCTTCGCTCACATAGAAACCAGGTGATTTGCTCCGCCACGGCTACCGAGATTCTGAAAAGAAGACCGGTATGAAAAACACAAAACACAAGGATATGAAAAGGAGGAGGAGAACAAGGCGAATACCCTGGCTAGAAGGAACGATGATTTCGCCAGTAGGCTCCATTGGCCTCGGTTCAAGGCATTGATCACAAATGAGAACCCGATGTCGAGGTTTTCCGCCCACACTCTCGGTAGCATCATCAAGCGAAAAGAGCCGACGACGGATCCCGAGCATCCATCCACCTGGAGCGGGCGGCTCGCTTGCAGGGGAACGGCTGCCCCCAACAACAACGCTGGGGCGACAGGAGGTGAGTGCTCCCCACCACCACCAAGACGCCAAGAGGCCCGTCGACAAGATCCTCCCCATCCGGGTCCACCTCGGACGCCACCACGACCAAGATCCGACCCCCACGGCTTGATGTGGTCGGGCCTCCCCATCCGGACCTCCGATGGCGTCAATGGCGCGCTCCCTCGGATGCCATCGCGGCAGCATCCAACTTTGTCTCGATCCGCGACGGGCGATCTCAGGGCCACCGAGGCGCGGATCGCGCCACCCTCGGACACGACCACGGCCAAGTCCCGGCCGCTCCCCGGCCCGACACGGTTGTGATCGCTCGCTTAGCAACCACCAAGGCACGGCGCCACCGCTGGCATCACGGACCGCCAACGAGGTCGCAATGACAAAGATCGCCCCGCTCAAAGCAGGGGCGACGTCGGGCAAGACCACCAGCCCGTCCCGTCTAAAGGGCAAGGATTTCTTCTTGGCGCCGCCCCAGAGGGTGGCCCGCCGCAAGAATCTACAAAAGAGGAAAAAGCGTAAGATCGGAAATGAAAATAAAGAGAAAAACGAGGGGAATCGCTGATGTACTCTAATGCTTTCGGGCGGTGAGTACGCTTGGGACGAGCCTCGGACCCCTCGCTCCACCTCATGCGGGCGGGACTGTTGAGCACTCGCCTTCGCCCCACGCAGGGGGCTTGCCTCCTTGTCTCATGGGGTGCGGGCGCCAGCCGCCCCTCCACTGCTCCCCGGGAGCGGGCGCTGAGCCGCCCCTCCACTGCCTCTCTGGGCGCGGTGCCGAGCCGCTCCCCTCCACTGCCTCCTCGGGCGCGGCGCCGGAGCCGCTCCCCTCCACCACCTCATGGGGCGCGACACCAGAGCCGCTCCCCTCCACCGTCTCATGGGGCACGGCGCCAGAGCCGCCCTCCACCACCTCATGGGGCACGGCGCCAGAGCCGCCTCCTCTCCATCATCTCTCGGGCGAGGCATCGAGCCGCCTCCACTAGCACCGCTGGGATGGTCTCGAGAGCCATTCCTCCCATCCATTGATCCTCCATCGGCACCCCGAGGGTAATGGTGGATCCACCGGCTCCCACCGACCCGGGCGGGCCTGCTCCACCATTCCCAAGAGACTCACTTCCCCGCGCGTGGAACGGAAGGGGCCTCGGGCAACGAGTCCCCGCCCACCAGTCACCCCAATCCACGCCGCCGCGCTCCCTCATCGGACTCGTCATCGCCATCGTCATCCTCACTTTGCTTCGCCTCCTCTCTCGATCTCGAGCTTATGGATTCCGTGACGCTTTTTTCATCGCAGCTCCTCGTCCTCTTGTCCCAACCACCATGCAGACGGTCACGCCGCTTCCGGGCAGGTCCTTCCGTGAGCGGGTCGGGCTGTCCTTGAAGTGTAGTCCTCTAGGCTCGGCCCCGCCATCCCAAGGTTAGCGTTAGGGATCGGAAATTTCAAGTGAAAAAAGGAGCGAAAGGAAAAAAGACTTACGAAGTCAACAAACCTCGGTTCCAACGATTGGGGGATGTCCCGCATCGGATACACAAAGTCAAGAATGGCGGCACGAGAGTCCTTCGTGGGCTCCATCACCTCCTTGATGCGCTGCACCACTTCGGAGTTAGGGAGCTCCTCATTGACAAGCACCGTCCCTTCGAACGATGCTTCGGGCACCATCTCGACAGGGGGAGCGCGTGCC
This sequence comes from Miscanthus lutarioriparius, assembly GCA_904845875.1. Taxonomy (NCBI): domain Eukaryota; kingdom Viridiplantae; phylum Streptophyta; class Magnoliopsida; order Poales; family Poaceae; genus Miscanthus; species Miscanthus lutarioriparius. Next base: position 7,912 of record CAJGYO010000913.1, on the reverse strand, counting down.
ATCAGCGGAGCAACCCTCCTCGCGTGGTAGGCACCGATGATCCCGGCCCCCTTCACGCCCCTCTGCTTTAGAGTTTGGAGGGCGATGAGGAGATCGTTGACTTGCTTCTTTGTCTTACCCAGACGCCCCACCCCCACGACCTCGGGGCCTCTGGGATGTAGCGCCCGGTGAAAGCTGGCAAGGGGGCGGCGGCATCATTCTTGATATAGAACCATTGCGAATTCCACCCCATGTTGGAGGTGGACAAACGCATTAGCGGGTATGTCCTCCCTCAGTTGTTGTGGAGGTGGATGCTGGCGCACCCCACCGGTGCATGCAGCTCTTGCTGCTCGACCCGCCTCTTCACCAGATTAACGACAAAGATATACCACCACAGTTAAAGTGGGATCGTCCCCAAGAACCTCGCATATGTAGGCGATGAACGCCGCGATGTGTCGGATCCCGCTGGGGTAAGGTGCTGCGCCCACACGATAATAGTCCAACAGCCCCTGAAAAACGGATGGGCGGTGCATGGTGAATCCCCGCTCATGAAAGTGAGCAAAGACACGACGCACTTTCTAGCGGCCGTGGCTCCTCCTCCTCATCGGGCAGCCGCCACTCCTCGGTGGCGGTCAATCTGGCCAAGGAGGCCTCGGTGGATCTAGGCCTCCAGCGCCAAGCATGGAGATAATGGATTTGTACCACAGGTCCATTGCAACAATGGGAGCAAAGATGAAGAAGAAGGTAGCGAATGTTTGACGGGCGGCGGCGGGCATGCAGGAGGCTAGGGGCGATTGGTGGCGGAGGTTTCTGCACGCGAGGGCAACGAGGGTGAAATACGGAACCCTAGGGGCGAACCCCATGGTTTTATAGGGCGACGAAAAGCGAGAAGGGCAACCGTCCGCCTCGATCTCCGGCTCGCCACGCGCACCATCACACCACGTCATGCGGGACACGCCACAAGCGCATAATCCCTATCCTCCCCACCGGAATCGCACATGGGCGGTTTGCCTTCTCGGCGACCGAACTCTTTTCCCGCAGAGGGCGTGGTGGGCGAAAAAACTCTTCTCTCTGATCCGTCGGGCCCATAACGACAAGGGCTCGGTCCGAACTGGCCTCGATGGCCGCCCAAAGAAGGGATGGTCCCGCAAAATGACCGGGACTCAAGGACTCAAGCATCACCCGGCCTCGATCCATAGTAGCTCCAATCTGCTAACCTCGAATGAAATCCCCATGAACAGATACCACAATTCCCTCAAAAATTTATCCGATTGACGAAAAACCAAGTCTTATGACCTTACTCATGAGGGCGATATTACCCCACCGGCGATTCTTCTCAAATCAAATCACCCTCGGCTTACAACCACCCATCGAGGCCTTCACCCCTCCGCAAACCAACTCAACGAATCAAAACACCCCGGCCATTCTACTCGAATCACCCGAGGGGGGCTCAAACTACACCAAGATTAAGGCTATGCCACACTTTTCTAGCTAATTGACTTCTCGATATTACCCCCTAACGATTCTATTCAAATCACCCGGGGTCGGGGCAACCGTCGAGAACCTAATACCGGGTACCCAAGGAGATGGAACATACAACCATCGAACATTAAAATTCCTAACGAACAAGAGCACTGGCCAAGCTTCTTGCCCGAACGACGGAGTTTTGTTCCGCCTCTCCCCATGCCCGTCACCAGCCACTCTGCCTCCCAAGCCGACGGTCGGGGATGGCTCACGCCGCCCTAGGGCTAAGGGCTAGACTCCCTGCTCGATGCCCGTCGGCCAGCTCCGCCTCCCGAGGGGCTGGGATGGCTCCGCCGCCCGAGGGCTAAGCATCGACGGATGGGGGCTAGACTCACCAGCGCCTGACCCCGAGGGCTAGACTCCGCCTGCCTCGACCCCCTCAGGGGATGGACTCCGCTGCCGCTCGACCAGGATAGATACTCCTCCACCCCGAGGTGAGGCTCAGCCCTCGCCCAATGGATAAGGGCCAAGCTCCACCTCATCGATGACCGAGGATGCAGACCTCGCCTGCTTGATGTCCAAGAGCTCATTTCGTCCGCCCGACAACTACACACCGCCCCGGCCATAATGATAGGCACAGGGTAAGACAAGAAGTTCGGGTCAACCGCGGCATCAAGGGCCATGCCTCAAGCTCCAAGAGGGAAGTACCGTCAGATGTGACAGACAAGCGCTTAGACCTTCCAACCATGGCGAGAGCTCAAACAAAGGTTGCTGCGCAGAAGTCTAAAAAAGTGTTACGGGCGCATGATCTCCGCCTCATGTTGTAGTAGGCGCCGCAACCTCCTCCCGGCGAAGAGCCCAACACGGACATACGACAAGCACTACGCCTCAAGGAGAGACTCTCATCCTCTACAACGGCAAACGGGGCCATACCAGCCCGCCGCTCCCGTAGGTTGGAGATCGACAACCCTGTTCGACATACCGCCATCAAGGAAGGGAAGGACGCGCATACTCAAGCTAAAATAGGCGGTAGGTATGGCCTACAAAGATCAACAAACACGCCGCTTCGACACGGTTTGCCATGTTACGCAGGTAGGCACTGGGAAAAGGGGAGACCCGAATCCTTCAAAGGACCTTCTATGCTCATGGAATTTTCCTCTTTCTCTCATCTCAGAACCCCTACTCCCCCTTGGTCTATAAAAGGAGGGCAGGGCTCCCCATTAGAGAGACCGACTTTCAACGGACAACTCACATACGTATCGAACTCATCGAGAGTTCGGGCCGACTCACATACACACGCCCAAGCCGCCACTAGGCTCTTGGCCTCCTTTCAACCCTCCATCGAGACTCCTAGGACCAATCCTCTCTCGATCATTTGTACCCCTACTATGAATCTCTTTCGGTGCTAATAACACGAAAGCAAAGAACAAATCGGACGTAGGGACATTCAGCCCGAACCAAGATAAACCTTGTGTCCATTAGCGCACCATCCGGACCTAACGCGCATCAATTATAAATTTACTTGCCAAAGGCTTGTTCAAAACACCGACAAAAATAGAAATAAACCGATATGCTCAATCGGTTTACCAAAATGGCAACAAAAAAGTTACACAAGCTTAGTGCGGAGGAGCTAAAAGAAAAGGCCTTGACATGGGTTCCTAAAGGAAGTATTCAAGCTCGGAGGACGATGCTTAAGCAAGTGGTGCAACAAAGGTAAGTGAGAGAAGGAGATTCAAGAAACAATTGCCAAGTTGGAAGTTTGCACCAAATAATCAAAATCATTGGTCATGGCACCATCCATACTCTCTCCGCTTATGCCTATGTAGAATTCATCTCCTAGTATGCATGGTTATCCCTCATCTCCTTATTTTGATCCTTGGTATGGATCTTTATGTTATGGAGGGTTGCCAAATTATTTTGCATATCAATAATCAAGTGTTGAAATATTTATTTCCGGTTATGCATACTTTTGTGGATGAATTCATATGGCCAATATTTTGATATTGCCCTTAGTGTAAAAATATAGCCGATGAATGCTTGCAACCATCATGCTATTAGAAAGGCCCCATGGAATTTACTTTGATGGCTTTTAGGCCTGGGGCATGATATATGCATTTTGATTTATTTCATGGATGTGACAATACGGTAATCGGCTTGCAAATAATGCCAAGGTATTGGCATAATCATTATTTCTCACATTAGTGCTGCTTTGAGACATCAAGCCAATTAAAATTATATTTGCACCAACATTTGAGCCGAATGTGAAGTTTTCTTATTACGAAGCTTGCCATATTGCAATCCATGGGGTATGACATGTTGAAGCCTTTGGTGATTCCTTGCTAGTGGCATAGCAAGTAGTTGATGAGTTTTAATGCCTAGAAGTATCACTTGATGCTCATCTTGATATGTGCCTTTGATATAATTGCTACTTTTGCTTGAATTTTGAATTCGAGAAATCCCAAGGCATGAGAATTATAAGGCTACTATGTTGGTTCAACAAGCATCCGCTTTGACGTTGGTGGGCATAATTTTCACATCAAAGAAAGGCCAATGCAAGAAAACTTTGTTGTTTTGTGTGTAGGAGCAGAGAAGCTCGGGTGAGTCTGACTTCCTAAGTTGGCTGAGCCGACTCTTATCTCTGCTCGGCTGAAAACTCCCAAATCGCCCATTTTGGTTCCATTGAAGTTGCGCCGATTTGGATGATTAGAGGACTCCATATTGTAGTATTTACATGATCTAAACACCAAAGTTGATAAATGTTTGACGGAGTGCAGAGTTTGGTTTGCACCATGAGCTATACCAAAAAATTGCCGAAGACCTATTGCTGAGGTATTTAGGATTTGATCAATCAAGGATGGCTATGGGAGAAGTCTTGAATTTTCATCAAGCTCATCAAGAAAAAGATCGGGGATAATCCAAGGAGGTGGCCTAAAGTTTTGTTTGAAGCTCAATGGGCGTATTGCATATTTGGAATGGTGATAGGTATAGAAAACCATGCCACCAAGTGGATGAGGAGCAATAAGTTTGGGAGGTCACCAAGTTGAGAAGGTTCTTATAGAGTGATCAAAGTGGTATTTGGCAATTCATATCTGCTGGAGACTTTGCAGGGTGATAGTCTCACAAGAGCAATTAACGGGAGGTGCTTGAAAAGGTAGGCAAAATGCCTAAAGTTCTCTCCAACCAATGGTCGATACATGTATTGCCCTTAGAACAAATATGGCCAATGTATACATCGCCCTTAGAAACTAGATAGCCGATTAGTTGGGTATCGCTATTATTTAGTGCTTTAATTATACATATATGAGAAGACGATGGAAAAGTTGTGGATATTACTCTGGATAAGTTCAAGACCAACAGAAAACATTGCTGAACTTTCTACAGAAAACAGCAGCAATGGGACAGTTTTAGCTTATAAGGTGCTTTTTAGTACGCAAGCTTTACTGAAAACAGGGGGCATATGTTGACACCCAAAATTATCCAAAGTGCCTAATTGACATCACCTTCATGTTTCTGTCATCAAAACGACCTAAAACATATTTGAATCATCGCATCCGGCACTTGGGTGAAGAAAACGGCTTTTTCGTGTGTCTTTGAATCACTAGAGTCGGGCTTAGGTGACTCCTTAAGTCGGTTAAACCGACTTGACCAGCTCCCTCAAATGCAACAACGAGACTTCACCATTACGCTTCCTCTCATTGAGCTGATCGAAAAACATATATGGATCACATCATTAGTGTCCGGATGAATTAATTATGAATTTTAGAAGCTTTTTACCTAGATTTTCCAGCCAGCAATCAATGCTTAGCAAGTCCCCAGTCGGCTAAGCCGACTTCCTCAATTTTCAACCTAGAAAGCAGCGTCCTAGGCCCATGTAAGTTGGCTGAACCAACTTTTCTCATTGCTTTCCATGCCGATTTGACCCTCAAGTCAGCTTTTGGACCAATTTTGACGTGGAGACTTGAGATGACGATTTGGACTTATTTCCCACCTAATAAGACCACCTCCTCTATATATACGAGAGGATCATGGCCGATTGAGTTCCCAACTATCCAATCATCAAACAAACCAATCTACAAACTCCTTTTCACCCTCTTCTCTAGCCTCCATGTTTGTTCATCCCTTGATCCACGATCAAGATGGCGCTAAACTTGCCGCCGACTAAGCTAGGGGCAACAGGCGACGTCCTTGCCTCGACAGCGGTCCCTCTGGGCAAGAGCTTCGACGGTTTCTTTGCTAGTTTGCTTGAAAACTAGTCGGTTCTTTATCTCGCAAACACGTTGATTATCCTTTGGTGGTTTGCTTATAAACCTTTTCATTCTTCATCACGAAAAAGTGACATCTTGCTTTGCGCTTCTTCCGATCTGCTTGTAGAGGCCTGTGCATCCAAAGCCTTGCTTTGGTGTGTGATCGGACTCACCACCTCCAGCGTCAAGAGCTTTCTTGGTCCTGCTGATGTCCATGTGGAATACAATGCCAACACATAAGCGAGCGAGTCATCGTCCCGTAGTAAACACTGGTGGGCGGCCCTAAACTTGCGCAGGCTGAGCAAAATTCTTTGTGACTCAAACTTGGCCAATGTCTTTGCGACAAGGTGCGAAGAACAAAAACATTAGTTTGGACATGGTAGACCCTCTGCACTCCTAGGTTACCTTGGACATGTTGGATGTGCTTGAGATGTAGGTACAGGCGGGGAAGCATCATGGTGGCATTAGAGAAGGTATCCTTGACTTCAGAAGGCTTTTGTCCTTGTCGCGAGAACACCAGCTAGTTGCCCAATGCATCGGTGTAGTTGGCGTCCGGAGAAGTCGTGGAAGTGGGCCCAACTCCTGGATAGAGGCGAGAGGTGGATGTGGAAGGGCCGATGGGCGAACTGGTCTCGAGCTCACCAACCTAAATTGAATAGAGACTTTGAAACTATGGAAATGCAGTTTGTCTATGAGGCCCTCCTTTTTCTTTTTGTTTTAACGTTTGAGCGAATGGGCTTGCTAGCACCTGGATGTTCGGACCGATGGGCGTCAGAGCCACCCGTGCTACCAGACCGTTCAAGCCAATGCCCACACGGGCCTTGTGCCCGAACTTCACCCGACATTAGGAAGAAGGGAGGCGGTGGATTCTCACTGCGATCGGGAGGAGGAGGAGACATTGAGGCGAGGAAGCAAAGCGAGGAAGGGGTGCAATACTGATCTACTTTTGAAACATCTGGATACAACACTTACAACATAAGTTTGAAAGTTAGATGAAACACTTGAAACATGCATCTTAAACACTTGCAAAAAACATCTGAAAAACACTCAAAAAACTATTGTAAACATATATGCAACATCGAGATAAAACAATTGCAACTTATGTGTAAAATATATGCAATATGCAAATAAACACACTTACAACATGTCTAGAAAAATAGATGAAACATTGAGGAGCGAGCTTTACAACATACATGTATAACCATTGCAACATATGCAACATCCGACATTTACTTTTGCAATATTTCGCGTGAAACACTTGCAACATACCTTCTAAAGCATTTGAAACACTTGAAACATATGCTTGTAACATGCAGTTTCAACATAATATCTCCTTGTTGCATGGTAGAGATAGAGGCTTATCGGGTATATGGAGTTCACGGTGTAGAGCCTACTTTGTGGCGTGAAGCTTTGCCCTCCGGTGGAGAAGCCCGACTGTAAGCTGGCCATTCTTGCAGTTGCGTTGCGTCACCGAGAACTCGGCCTAACAACCTTAGCGAGCTGGGCAAGCAAGGCGAGATGTGTCTTTTGAGTGAGCTCCGCCCGGCTAATGTGAGCTGCCTACGCGGCGAAGCTTCTCCGTGTGCTGCGAAGCTAGGCAGCTTCCTCCCGACGAAGACGCGCCCAGCAGGCCGACATGGCGAAGCACAAGATGGCGTTAATGGCGGAGGCCACCTACGACCGGCAGCCAAGCTGCTACGCCAGGTGGAAGCAGTGCGTGGCCAAGAACTCCGCTATGATATTTTTTTACGCAAACTACAGTGACAAGTGGATAGGAGGGTTATTTGGGCTGACGTCGTGGCCTAAATTGAAACATCCTGGGCAGGCGGACGCCTACAGTTCCAAGAATTACGTTTAACAAAAAGAACTCAATTTGTTTAATATAAAGTAATAGTTCTGGGCTTGGTGCATGGTACCCCATTACCTTGCAGGTAAGATCTCGAATGAATCTTAGCTTTTGATTTTTTTTGAAAATGCATACAACATTTAAATAATTAATAATTAATTAAAATATTTAGAAAAAAGAAAAGAAAAGGCAGGAAATGCTTGCGCCATCGTTCAGCGTTGGCCTCGCCACCTTATCCCCGTGTTGATTGGTGGAAACAAGAAAATCTATATATACATACCGCTAATAATTGATAACACATTGCGTTTACCAACGAATTCGTATCTTCAAGCGTACTCTTTAAGAGTTTAAGTACAAAGTACGGATAATATAAGAATTT